>WWET01009280.1:5970-25394 GCA_011038615.1 Limnodynastes dumerilii
TATTGCATACTAGAGAATATCAGCTAGAATCTGATCAGTTGCTATGGGCAACATCTCCACTTTTCCAAACCCGCAGCTTAGTTAATTTGGCCCCTGGAGTCATTGCCTGGACAATTATGTTCAGGCTAAAACTGATTAAGAAAGAAATGTTAACTGGTATTGATGTAAATGAAGAAAGGAAGTGTGAATGACCTTATGCAATTTCCTCTTTTAAAATGTGTAAATAAAGATTTAAAAAAATTACAAAAAAAAATAGAATTTAAATTACTGTAAAAAGACTTTATGTGGCTTTTATCTTAAATAATTTCAGTGGTAAAATAAGATATCTATTTATAAATGTTATATT
Source organism: Limnodynastes dumerilii (assembly GCA_011038615.1). Taxonomy (NCBI): domain Eukaryota; kingdom Metazoa; phylum Chordata; class Amphibia; order Anura; family Limnodynastidae; genus Limnodynastes; species Limnodynastes dumerilii. Next base: position 6,317 of record WWET01009280.1, read on the forward strand.
TCAGGGGAATGTAATAAAAAGAAACATGACAAGTAATGGTCAGGACAGAAGCAAATGCAGATTAAAGTGAAAGATTTCAAAGTGACATTAAAGGAATCATGCCATGAGCATTCTATGACTCTCTTTAAATACATGGTTAATTATAGATCATAGATGGCTACTTTTAATTTGTTCCCTCCAGGAGATCTCGGAAAGATGAAGGAAATGCTGGTATGAGGGCGACGCTAGATGACACTGTTTTATGCAAATCACGTCCTGAAGACCACCCTCTGCATGACAAAGCTTCAACTCTTAATGTCACTAGAAGTGGGCAGGCCTTGATGATGTAAACTGCACCTACCCTCTAGCAACACTATAGCTTCAGCAGGGAGGCGGGACTTCTTCTTGTGGGAGGTTTGCCAGATTTCTTAGGATACCAGGAGCTATGCCCGAATTTCAGGAGTCTCCTGGACATTCCTAGAAAGTTGGCAACCATGTTCTAACCATGTTGGCAACTGTTAAGTGCATGCAAAATAAAACAAGCATGGGATTGAAACAGACTCACTCGAGGCCATGAGGGATTTTGAGAAACTTAAATCCCTTACCTCATGCTTGGCAGTAAACAGTAAAATGATATTATAGTGATCAATATATATATACTATAATATATATAGTATAGTATATAATAATAGTATACATAATAGTATAATATAATACTAGTATACATATTGATCACTATAATATAATATCATTTTACTGTTTACTGCCAAGCATGAGGTGAGGGATTTAAGTTTCCCAAAATCCCTCATGGCCTAGAGTGAGTCTTAATTGTGACTGTTTCAATCCCATGCTTGTTTTAGCATTATATTATATTCAAACTCTAAATCAGGTCCATCAATACTAGAATAAAATATGTTTCTGGCTGTATACAAAACTGCTTTTTTCTGCATAGATAGTTGCATTAAACTGAATATTTTCTATTCTCTATTATTTTTAAGCGGTGAACATCTTCCTATCATTTTAATTCCCAATTTTACAAACTACCCTCCACTTTCTTTTTTTGTTTAGTTAACGTTTCTCATTATTTTTATACACATTATCATATAACCTTGTGTACATTTTGTTTTATAAATATACTATATTAAACAGATAATGGTATGCTTTGTAGATTGAGATTTTGTACTTAAAACACCATGGATGTTGGATGTTTTAATTCCTACTACAACTAATTCATATGTGTCAATGATTTTAAAAAAAGCAAAAGACACAAAGGACCACATCTAGAATTAAACCCAAGATCAGTATGTTAGCCTCCATTGTACGACGCTAACCTACGGATTTTGCCATCCAAAATTCCGCACATAGGAGGCTATGCAGAAGTGCAGCCCTTATTGTACAATTTAAATACTATTCCCACCATATGTGTCTTGCATACATGGCTAGTGGGCCACTGACTTACGTATGTAGCGTACATTAGGCAACTAATTCTCTTCATTCTGGATCCAGCCCAAAGAGATTAAGTCTAAGTAAATGCTTTATGCAACTATAACAAACCCACAAGAAAGTACAAATAGAACAGGCAAACAATTAGAGAACTATTGTGAGAACTTGGAATGAGCACAGGACAACCTTAGCCAAATAATGGGAAGGAGCAATACATTTTCTGGAGACGTGGGACCAGATTCAGCATGACGATAAACAGCTAGTACTCCATGCGTGTGTTCTGTCCATGCGTGCACACGAATCTGGATTCCGTGCTAGAATCCTTTCTAATGGCGGGGTAGTGGGCTGACCCGATATGCGTACAGTGTGTACACATGGTGGGCTGGGGAGTATTTCAATCGTACAGTATTGGCTTGGTTAAGCCCTTACGTATGATCCTCCATTATGCATCAGCCCCATTTTATGAGTCAACAAAGCTCTGCTCCCACTGGACAATATTATGTCCCTATCCTAACACTATTCTATGACCGTTCACATCGAGCGTTGTTTAACTTTTTTTTTTCTGATGGTTCCTAAAGCCAACAGCGTCAGTTGTAATACTAGTTGTTGGGAAATGAATCATATGTGGAGATGAAGCTGGTATAAAAATAATCATTTCTTTTTGTAAAATACATATAGGGCTATATTTACGAATAATTTTTTGCTTCGGGGATCGATGCTGCTCCAGTCTCGCCTGTGCTCGTGGAGAGCCTGGCAGCTTCCCCTTTAAAATTTACAAAAACTCACCCCTCTGCCGAGGTCCCTCGAAGTCCCGCGATGTTCTCTGCCCGCATCGCAAGCCACTTCATATCGAATGAAGTCCCGCACATGCGCACAGAGACTTCACAGCCGGACTTAGAAAATTCCAGCCCAAATATGAAAAACCACTGCGCATGCATCGGGGCTGGAATCTTCTGAGTCGGACGCGTCTCCCGGACAGGCGAGTTTTATCTTCTTTTAATCTTATTTAATGTTTTTAATGTTCTTTTTTTATTTTTTTTTTACATTTGTTTTTAAATGACCACATCCTCCTTTATCCCAGTGGTCTCCCCATACATGCCCCGCTTTACCTACCCCTAATAACAGCTATTAGGGGGGAGGAAAAGGGGGGAATATGGGGAGATTGCTGGGATGAAGTCACTAACGCCATCCTGAGAGGCGTTATTTTTTCCTTCGATGCCGAATGACAATTCCGGCACCGAGGGATAGTAAATTGTAATTAGTGCTGGCACCCGTTAATATCAACGGGCCAGCGAAAACCTAGGAAGTGTGTATGCATCGCCATGGAAACAGCAGATTTCCATGGCGAATGCAGCTTTGCAAATTGTAAAAAGTTCATTTTCAGGTGATAATGAGCGTTTTAGTGCTAAAACAGCCATTATCACCCGAAAATTTAGATAGTAAATATAGATAGTAAATATAGGCCATAAAACTTAAGCTAGAAGAAAATCAACTGGTGACAATAAATTCTAATTATATCTAGGTAACATTTTAAACGTTAACATTTTCTCCCTACCACCCTACATCAATCCTCATAGGCACAGCAGCATTTGGATTGTTCCGAAAGAGTGATCAAGTTAGTAACTGGGTCCTTTTATTGTAAGACTTGCAGCATAACTATTAACACTTTCAGCTATTTAGGTGCCTGCCATTGTGTTTTATTATTAGGTCATCATCACAATAGAATATTTCATAGCAATACATATGTGAATGGCCCATACGTTTACAATTACGCTACGCTATTGAGCATATTTTCTATGGTGCGCATGCGCAGTACGTACAAAACAGCGATTTTACGTCTCTCCCACGCGTAAATTCGCTCCGAAGCGTTGTTCTGGATCAGGCCCAATGGGTCTATTTACAAACTTCATTTTCATGTGATAATGCCCATTTTTATGTAAAAAATGTGCATTATCACATGAAAATGAAGGTTTTTATTTTAAAAAACAATGGATCGCCATGAAAAATAGCAGTTTCCATGATCTATTTAAATATTGGGGCTCTCTCTTTTCAGAACAGACTGGCGATTCCTAATGTTTATGAAATGCCGGAGCGTCATATAGTGTGTGTGATCTCTCTTGCATATAGCATATGTGTGTCTCTGCAATATAATGTCCATATACCGCTCTGTCATATAGTGTGCCATATACCACTCTGTCATATAGTGTGCCATATACTTCTCTGCGACATTGTGTGCCGTATACCTCTCTGCTATTTAGGGTGCCATATACCTCTCTGTCATATAGTGTGCCATATACCTCTCTGTCATATAGTGTGCCATATACTGCTCTGCGACATTGTGTGCCATATAGCTCTCTGCCATATAGGGTGCCATACACCACTGTGCCATAGAGCTCTCTGCCATATAGGGTACCATATACATCTCTATTATAATAGTGTGTGTGGGAGGGGGGATTATTAGATCTTGAGTTTGTTTTTAGTAATTGTGTTGGGGGTAGCTTTTTGGTGTCTGATTCAGGACTTTTGCTTGTGTTTGCCCCCAGGGTAAAAGACGCCAGCCAGCCCCTGTTGATGAGACAGTGAGACAGCCTGTTGGTGCTGCAGCTCCTCTAAGGCGGATTTACTAGTCACAGTGAGTACATATTTTATCCCAATACTTCCTTATGTGACAAATTGTTAAGTGGTAACACAGGAGGGTGCAAAGTTATAGTTTCCTGGGGGCGATATACCATAGCACCGGCCCTGTTTGTAGTTTTATAATTGGATGACTGAATAATATTGGTCTGTTTAAACCTCCCAATATTGGAGGTAGACAGATCTGAGACCGGGTGTGGCCATAATGTGAAGGAGCGTGATCTAGGGTATCTTTTTCTTAATAGATTTTTGGACACACACAAACACACCACAAAAAATTTGGAAATCACATTTTTATTTTTGTTATCGTTGTAATTTGTATTTATTTTTCTCTAAACCTTTTGCTTTAACATTTAACCTTCCCCCAATGTCCGGGAATAGATGGATTTCACGATTACATCACTTCCCCCCCTCTACCCATTTCCAGTTTTTGATAATTACAGACTGACAACCAGTCTATAACTATTACTGAACAGGAAATGGCCAAACTGGAGTGCGGAAGGGATGTAAAATCAAAATCACCCTATTCCTGGACATTGTATAGTCCGGTAATGCAACATCTCCGGACTCCGGATGCCGGTCACAATTACCGGACTGTCCGTAGTAATCCCTGATGGTTGGTAACTGTAGTCAATATATGTGCCCCCATCCCATTAACCTGTTACAAAATACAAATTTAATGACGGTGCCCCTTTGGATCTGGGTGTCCATCGGCACGCGCCCTATAAAGCTCACCCTAGTTACACTCCTGGTGGTGACAATCCAGGGTGCAAAGATGAAAGGGGAAACTGGTTAGTCCATAGTTAAGGCTCATTTGGTTGCAGGTAATAGCTAGAGGGTGCCAGTTTTTCTGTTTGCCCCAGGTGCTCAAATACCTGATCTGGATACAGGTTACAGATGGCAGAAGACTGGATGTTAAATTAGAAACACAAACAAATAAATGCAAAAAACAAGTAATGAATAAAATTGTTCCACCTTTGCCAGGACCCCAACTTGTTTTATAAAGAACATGAGACTAATAAAGATAACAACAAGAGTTGTTCACAGTATAAAACAAATAAACTGTCAATAATCATAGGACTGAAATTATTTAAGACATCTTTTTAATTGTATGATTACTCTGGTGGCAATGTATTTACATCGCTCACTGCTCATAGACTGACTGCCGAGTGGTTATGGGGTATTGACAATAAAGTCCACAGGTACGGCTAGGATGAAAGTAACAAAGAGTCCATGGGGAATGGGGGTGACTAAGAATATTGGAATGCTGGGAAGAAGGTGACTGATGTCCACAGTAGGTGCTGGAGATTCTGGGTTGCTGGAGTGGGGTGTAGGGCTCCAGTCCAAACGGCCGATTTTCGAACCGGCTGTTTCCTCCTCAGCCTATTGAGAACTGGCCCGGATTTCGATTGCATATGCCTCGCAATCGATCCACGGAGCACCGAAAGCTCCGTGGTCCAAAAAAAAGAAAGAAAAAAAAAGAAAAATAGTTCCCCACTCCTTTCCCTAATTCTAACCCTCCCCTCTCACCACCCTCCCTTCCTGGCAGCCTGACCCTAACCCTCCTATACTTGCAGCCTGACCCTAGCCCACCATCTCCCACAGCCTGATCCTAACCCTCCATCCCCTGCAGCCTGACACTAACCCTGGAGAGGTTACTTAACTTTCCCGTGGTGCGGGCCCTGTGGTAGCGGAGGCAGCGTTTCCAAAACTAAAGGGGTATTCGAAATAGGGACATCCAAAAAGGAACTTTTGGATGTCCTTATTTGGGAAATCAGGCTTTCTTAGCGGGGACTGCAACTACTGAACGGGCATATCACTATTCATTAAAAAAAAAGTCTGAATGTGTAAGTATTCAAAAAAAATGGACATTCGAAAAGGAACTTTCGGATGTCCCTTTTTCTGATATTAGGTTTTCTTACTGGAGAGTGTAACCGACTGGAGTGCTTGAAAAGTGCTAGCACTTCAAATACATGTGAGTTGCATTAATGAGTGCACACACTGGGCAGGAGACAAACTGGAGAGCTTGCTGGCACTTGTAATGCAGATAAGTTGCAGAGATGAGTGCACACACTGTGTGGGAGAAAGGCAGGAGAGCTTGCTCGCTCTTGCAGAGCAGGTAAGCTATGCGACAGAAGCACACACTGTGCAGGAAACAAGCTGTCACAAGGTAGTGCAGACCCTCCAACATGACCCATTCCATTAGGCACACTAAACTCCGCTCCTGAGCTTCCAGCTGTCACTCACCTGGTTTAAATTAATTAACTAATATTTTAAGAACTGTTTGCCTCTCCAACAAAGGAGGTGATCATAGTAACTGACGGTTTGAAACTGAGGAGCAGAGTATTTGTACCTAATGGACTGGGTCATGTTGGAGGGTATGGTAGTGGATCCGGAGGTACAGGGGCAGAGCCACGAACAAACCAGGCACAGAGCAGAGTGGAACACAGGCTCTGGAAACAGCCAGGAAACCCGATAACCACGGTTGAAGATATCAATGAACCAGCCCAGACTGGAGGGAGGGCCTGGTTTATGTAGGAAATCCACAGGTGTCAGATAATGTGCTGAAAGCAGCTCAGGTGCAGTAATCAAGAAGTCTGAAGCTACAGACATACAAGACAGATAGCAAACCTGGACGCCCTCTGGTTGTCAAGACAGATCAGTACTGAGGCATTTATGACATTACCACTGTTTGCACAGCTGATTTGACCACAGCTCTGCTGATCCAATAGGGTTGACACAGCGTGGAAAGATACACACTGCACTATTTCTCCATCTATCAGACCATTTAGCAGTGAGTTTGGAAAATTGTGTAGTGTGTGCCCATCCTTACAGTGGCGTAGTTTTATATAAATTTCTCGAAGGCAAGATAAATGTCTCCCTAAACACGGGGCTCCCCATGACCCCCCTTAATCCCTCCAACTTCACTTACTTCCTTCTTTCAGGCAGACTGCTCCTAAAGGCTATCATGTAGGCTGACTGGGAGAACTACATCAGATCTCCCAGTTACCCCTGCGCATGTCGGACTGAGCTCATAAAATGCAGGGAGATCACGGTATTGGTCCCTCCCCCTGTAGCTTCCAATTGCAATGATGTTTATAGCCAGACCACATCACACAAAAGCTGTACATCAGGCATGTCAAATTCAAAACCCTAAATGGGCCAAACAATCAAAGACTAAGATTGTGTTGGCTGCATGAAAATTAAAAGTGTAATCCAGCTTCCCCAGTATTCCCCATCCATATCTCTACCGCCTCCCCAGTATTCTCCATCCATGTCCCTCCAGCCTCCCCAGTATTCCCCATCCATGTCTCTCCATCCTCCCCAGTATTCCCCATTCATGTCCCTCCAGCCTCCCCAGTATTCACCATACAAGTCTCAACTGCCTCCCCAGTATTCCCCATCCATGTCTCTCCAGCCTCCCCAGTATTCCCCATCCATGTCTCTACTGCCTCCCCAGTATTCCCTATCCATGTCTCTCCAGCCTCCCCAGTATTCCCATCCATGTCTCTCCAGCCTCCCCAGTATTCCCCATCCATCTCTCTCCAGCCTCCCCAGTATTTCTCATCCATGTCAATCCAGCCTCCAAAGTATTCACTATCCATGTCTCCATCGCCTCCCCAGTATTCCCCATCCATGTCTCTCCAGCCTCCCCAGTATTCCCCATTCATATGGCCCCAGCTCCCCAGTATTTCCCATTAATATGGATCCAGCTTCTCAGTATCCCACATCATGTGTCTTCAGCCCCCCCCCCGTATTCCCCATTATTTCCGCATTCATATGGGTATTCCCCATTTATATGGCCCCAGCTCCCCAGTATTCCCCATTCATATGACTCCAGCTCCCCAGTATTCCCCATTCATATGGCTTCAGCTCCTCAGAATCCCACATCATATGTCTCCAGCAAAGCATTCTGTTTTCTGCTATCGCCCAATGCAGCAGCTATACAAGACAGTAGAAAAGGGGTTTGCTATCAGCTGTCCTGTGTAAATGCTGCAGCCCTTTTTATTAATGATCGTTGATCCTGCTTGTGGCTGCATGTGACCCATGGGCCGTGAGTTTGACATGCCTGCTCCACATCATCTGAGAAAGACACACACACACACAGGCACATTAGCCCTGCCCACTGGTCACAGAGACCACACCCACTGACCATACGCATTACATCACAGACAGGTGACATAATAGGGTCATTGTTATTTCTGTCTCAAGACATCAGTCACTCAGAGCAGCAGAAGACTTGGCAGAGTGAAGGCTCTGGGATAAGGAGGTGATCACCCTGCAGCAATCACACGATCAGGTACATTATATATATAATAATGACTGATTGATAAGTAAGTCACATCATAGACTTTATCAATAACTCCTTCCCCTGGCTCTCTCTTTCTACCACATAGGTTGATGACTTGAAGGGAATTAATATGAACTATATATAAGCTCATCCCTTTGTTTAGATGTAATATAGTGTGCATGTCATATCCTTACATCCCTGTTATAAATATGACTGATTGTGTAAAGCCTGTCAGCATACATTGAAATCTCTATTTACCAGCATTCTGTTTGAACACTTTTTGTGGTTATTCTCACCCTCTCTGCTCTGTGGCTTGTATCAGATGGAAGTGTAAGCTCTAGTAATATAACTTTATGTGAAGAATTATGTGTCCTGCATAGGTAATAAATCATGATATATTCATCTCACTTTGTGGGCTAGATTTATTATCCTGCGGAAAAGGAAACAGAGGTGTTACCTATAGCAACCAATTAGATTCAAGCTCACATTTTCCTATTACATACTAGAGAATGTCATCTAGAATCTGATTGGTTGTTGTGGGCAACATCTCCATTTCACCTTTTCCCAGTTTAGTAAATCCAGCCCTAGAGGTTATATAAGAAGATTAGCTGCATTGTGGTGGAATCAGATGTATCAGTGAGGAGGGGTAAAATAACTAAAGAGGACAGAGGCTATCTATCTATCTATCTATCTATCTATCTATCTATCTATCTATCTATCTATCTATCTCATATCTATCTATCTATCTATCTATCTATCTATCTATCTATCTATCCATCTATCTCCTATCTGTCTGTCTGTCTGTCTGTCTGTCTGTCTGTCTGTCTATCTCTCATATCTATCTATCTTATGGGTTTTATGTACATACATAAATTCCCTGTTTCCCTGTTTCCCTGTGAATGAAGCTGCATCAGGCTTAGCTTATCTTCACTTAGGGCCTGATACAGACCTATGATTGCCAGCGTTAAATTACCGGGCGCAACCGTAAGATCGGCTAAAAAGCTACCCTCCTGCACTAACTGCTAGCGTCCCCCAGCGTTACTACGCTGCAGTTAGTGCAGGTAGGCGGGGGGAGGGAGGGTAATGAGGCTGGGAGGGCAGCGTCCCAGCGTATTAACACTCGCTTATGCCGGCTGAAGTTAGGGTAGCCTTCAGCCGGCATAAGCGAGTATTAATACGTTAAGACAAGGGGCAGTGTCGGGGGTGTGCTGCGATGTTACGCTCAGCGTTAGACCGCTCAGGGTAAAATCGTAACTCTGGATCAGGCCCTTAGGGCTGTATTTACGAATAATTTTTTGCTTCAGGGATCGATGCTGCTCCAGGCTCGCCTGTGCTCGCGGTGAGCCTGGCAGCTTCCCCTTTAAAATTTACGAAAACTCACCCCTCCGCCGAGGTCCTGCGATGTTCTGTGCCTGCAATGCAGAGCCCCTTCCTATCGAATGAAGTCCCGCGCATAAATACAAAAAACCACTGCGCATGCACAGGGTCTTCATATCGGGGCTGGAATCTTTTAAGTCCGGGGACGCGTCTCCCGGACAGGTGAGTTTTATCTTCTTTTAATCTTATTTATTGTTTTTAATGTTCTTTTTTATTTATTTTTTCAGAAAAAAAAACAAAAAAAAATTTTTTTTTCTTTCCTTTTTTTATTTATTTGTGTCAGCAGAACAGCGGGGGACATGGAAACAGCAGATTTCCATGGCGAATGCAGCTTTGTAAATTGTAAAAAGGTAATTTTCAGGTGATAATGAGCGTTTTAGTGTTAAAACAGTCTTTATCACCCGAAAATTTAGATAGTAAATATAGCCCTTAGAGTCTGGCATCACCTCACAGACCATCGCAAGACCTCGCAGGCAGGGTGAGTATTTGTAAATACTGTGAATGAAGCTGCCAGACTCGCAGTGAAGATAAGCCAGCCTGATGCAGCATTGCTCACGGGGAAATTAAGATGTATGTAAACAGAAGCCCTATGTACGATGCTTCTATGAATGATGACTGTGTTGTTGAAGTGAAGTGAAATAAATGATTGTCCATTCCATTTGCTGTGGTTTGAAAATGTGACAGATTTTACTGATGACGATAATATAAACATTATAACATAGGCCTTGCATAAGATTTAAATGCATCCTCAAGACAAAGACAATAAATCAGTGCACATAGAACAGGGTGGACTCCTTTTTATACTTTCCCTCTGGGAGATCTTGGAGGGAAGAAATAGGTTCCGGTATGGGGGCGGGGCTTAATCACATGATTTATGCAAATTGTGTCATTAGGCCCTGCCCTGTCTCAATCACTACTGTAATCCTTAGTGTTCCAGGGTTGGGCACCGCTTGATGGAGGCACCAAGTCCCACCCATTACAACTAGCTCTAGGGATTACAATAGAGAGTGACAGGGGGTAAGGGCTTGTGAGAGATTTGCTCCTGGGATATCAGGAGAAGTGCCTAAATTTTAGGAGTCTCACGGATATTTTGGGAGAGTCGGCAGCCCTGACATAGTATTAGGCACAATGGGGCTGATCCAGAACTACGCTTCTCCGCGATTTTACGCGTGGCGGAGACGTAAAATCGCAGTTTCGTACGCACTGCGCATGCGCACCATAGAAAATATGCACATTCACGTAGCGTAATTGTGAACGTATGGGAGATTCACGTATGTGTCACGTAAATACTTACGCGTGGGCGTGCCAATTTTACGTGAGACAACAATCCGTGAGATTTACGTGCAGTAGGTGGAGGTTTGTATGTAAAGTGTACAGTATGGGCGTGCTAAGCTGCGTACGTTCACGTAGTCTGTAGGTCCGTTAGCGGACGTATGCTGTTACGTTTGAAAAAGTTAAGCTAGGGTTTCGGTAGCGTATTTTGACAAAATACGTCCGTGCTAGGGGTGTGCCGAGGGGAGTGTAGCGAATTTACACACACGATAACACACTACGCGAATAAACGTACGGCACACGTAGTTCTGGATCTACCCCAATGTTATCCGAACAGTACATCAAGATTGCAAAGTATAAGAGTATAATAACTACAAGAAATCTTAACAGCACTAAACAGGGTCAGGTGACAAAGTATACAGTGTTTAAATAATAAGATCAAATCAACGCCCATCATGCTGGTTCAGAAAGGATCTGCTTTTGATCCCCCAACAAAATCACATTTTGTACCCCAAAAAGAGTCATTGTAGAATATAAGGTAACATTTAATGGTCTATGATTCCCATGGGAATGCTAAAAACGAATATGGATCACATTGAAATGGCTGCTGTTAGTGTTGTTTACTGTGGAAATCCTTCCTGTGTCCTGCAGTAGGGGCCTACCACTAGATGGTGCTGTTTTCCAAAAAGAGAAAAATATTTTAATAAGATGACAATGGGCCTGATCCAGACCTACGCTTGTGTGCGTAAAAACAGACATTTGTACTTACTGTGCATGCGCGGGGCAGATGTTACGCTCAGAAATTCTGAGCGTATGGGCCTTGAGTGTGCCACCTTCGTAACTACGGTTGAGGGGGTGTGCCTGGCATACGATTTTCGTAAATACGCACCGAGGGCGGGGTGATGCATTTAAATCGTACAGTATGGGCGTGCTAAGCACCCGCGGTTACGATCAGAAAAGTTAGGGTAGGGTTTTCTGGGCATAAGACAGCAAGAGTAACTACGAACAATGGGAGTGCATCGTAGGTACGCTGGCGTAAATATGCTACGCACAAGAGTGTTTCATGAGCTTAGGTCTGGATCAGGCCCAATGGGTCTATTTAAAAATTTCATTTGCATGTGATAATGCCCATTTTCATGTGAAAATGGGCATTATCGCATGAAAATGAAGGTTTTTATATTTACAAACAATAAATCGCCATGAATAAAAGCAGTTTCCATGGCGATCTATTTAAATATTGGGGCTCTCTGTCGGCCCGTCATTTTCAGAACGGGCTGGCGGTTCCTAATATTAATGAAATGCTGGATCGTCATATAGTGTGTGTGATCTCTCTGACATATAGCATATGTGTGTCCTCTGCAATATAGTGTGCCATATACCGCTCTGTCATATAGTGTGCCATATACCGCTCTGTCATATAGTGTGCCATATACCGCTCTGTCATATAGTGTGCCATATACCGCTCTGTCATATAGTGTGCCATATACCGCTCTGTCATATAGTGTGCCATATACCGCTCTGTCATATAGTGTGCCATATACCGCTCTGTCATATAGTGTGCCATATACCGCTCTGTCATATAGTGTGCCATATACCGCTCTGTCATATAGTGTGCCATATACCGCTCTGTCATATAGTGTGCCATATACCGCTCTGTCATATAGTGTGCCATATACCGCTCTGTCATATAGTGTGCCATATACCGCTCTGTCATATAGTGTGCCATATACCGCTCTGTCATATAGTGTGCCATATACCGCTCTGTCATATAGTGTGCCATATACCGCTCTGTCATATAGTGTGCCATATACCGCTCTGTCATATAGTGTGCCATATACCGCTCTGTCATATAGTGTGCCATATACCGCTCTGTCATATAGTGTGCCATATACCGCTCTGTCATATAGTGTGCCATATACCGCTCTGTCATATAGTGTGCCATATACCGCTCTGTCATATAGTGTGCCATATACCGCTCTGTCATATAGTGTGCCATATACCGCTCTGTCATATAGTGTGCCATATACCGCTCTGTCATATAGTGTGCCATATACCGCTCTGTCATATAGTGTGCCATATACCGCTCTGTCATATAGTGTGCCATATACCGCTCTGTCATATAGTGTGCCATATACCGCTCTGTCATATAGTGTGCCATATACCGCTCTGTCATATAGTGTGCCATATACCGCTCTGTCATATAGTGTGCCATATACTGCTCTGTCATATAGTGTGCCATATACCGCTCTGTCATATAGTGTGCCATATACTGCTCTGTCATATAGTGTGCCATATACCGCTCTGTCATATAGTGTGCCATATACCGCTCTGTCATATAGTGTGCCATATACCGCTCTGTCATATAGTGTGCCATATACCGCTCTGTCATATAGTGTGCCATATACCGCTCTGTCATATAGTGTGCCATATACTGCTCTGTCATATAGTGTGCCATATACCGCTCTGTCATATAGTGTGCCATATACTGCTCTGTCATATAGTGTGCCATATACCGCTCTGTCATATAGTGTGCCATATACCGCTCTGTCATATAGTGTGCCATATACCGCTCTGTCATATAGTGTGCCATATACCGCTCTGTCATATAGTGTGCCATATACCGCTCTGTCATATAGTGTGCCATATACTGCTCTGTCATATAGTGTGCCATATACCGCTCTGTCATATAGTGTGCCATATACTGCTCTGTCATATAGTGTGCCATATACCGCTCTGTCATATAGTGTGCCATATACCGCTCTGTCATATAGTGTGCCATATACCGCTCTGTCATATAGTGTGCCATATACCGCTCTGTCATATAGTGTGCCATATACCGCTCTGTCATATAGTGTGCCATATACTGCTCTGTCATATAGTGTGCCATATACCGCTCTGTCATATAGTGTGCCATATACTGCTCTGTCATATAGTGTGCCATATACCGCTCTGTCATATAGTGTGCCATATACCGCTCTGTCATATAGTGTGCCATATACCGCTCTGTCATATAGTGTGCCATATACCGCTCTGTCATATAGTGTGCCATATACCGCTCTGTCATATAGTGTGCCATATACTGCTCTGTCATATAGTGTGCCATATACCGCTCTGTCATATAGTGTGCCATATACTGCTCTGTCATATAGTGTGCCATATACCGCTCTGTCATATAGTGTGCCATATACCGCTCTGTCATATAGTGTGCCATATACCGCTCTGTCATATAGTGTGCCATATACCGCTCTGTCATATAGTGTGCCATATACCGCTCTGTCATATAGTGTGCCATATACTGCTCTGTCATATAGTGTGCCATATACCGCTCTGTCATATAGTGTGCCATATACTGCTCTGTCATATAGTGTGCCATATACCGCTCTGTCATATAGTGTGCCATATACCGCTCTGTCATATAGTGTGCCATATACCGCTCTGTCATATAGTGTGCCATATACCGCTCTGTCATATAGTGTGCCATATACCGCTCTGTCATATAGTGTGCCATATACTGCTCTGTCATATAGTGTGCCATATACCGCTCTGTCATATAGTGTGCCATATACTGCTCTGTCATATAGTGTGCCATATACCGCTCTGTCATATAGTGTGCCATATACCGCTCTGTCATATAGTGTGCCATATACCGCTCTGTCATATAGTGTGCCATATACCGCTCTGTCATATAGTGTGCCATATACCGCTCTGTCATATAGTGTGCCATATACTGCTCTGTCATATAGTGTGCCATATACCGCTCTGTCATATAGTGTGCCATATACTGCTCTGTCATATAGTGTGCCATATACCGCTCTGTCATATAGTGTGCCATATACCGCTCTGTCATATAGTGTGCCATATACCGCTCTGTCATATAGTGTGCCATATACCGCTCTGTCATATAGTGTGCCATATACCGCTCTGTCATATAGTGTGCCATATACTGCTCTGTCATATAGTGTGCCATATACCGCTCTGTCATATAGTGTGCCATATACTGCTCTGTCATATAGTGTGCCATATACCGCTCTGTCATATAGTGTGCCATATACCGCTCTGTCATATAGTGTGCCATATACCGCTCTGTCATATAGTGTGCCATATACCGCTCTGTCATATAGTGTGCCATATACCGCTCTGTCATATAGTGTGCCATATACTGCTCTGTCATATAGTGTGCCATATTCATTCCCCATTCATATGGCTCCAGCTCTCCAGTATTCCCTATTATGTGTCTCCAGCCCCAAATATTCTCCATTCATATGGCTCCAACCCCCCAGTATCCCACATTATAAGTATCCAGCTCCCAGTAATTCCCCATTTATAAGTCTCCAACCTCCCCTGTTTATGCCTTACATACCTTTGATGTTTTCCGTCGTGTCTCTCCTCCAAGGTGCACGTCATCTTCCAGCTCTTCTCTGTGACGCTCTACGCAATGCATTCTGTTTTCTGCTTTCGCCCAGTGCAGCAGCTATACAGGACAGCGGAAAAGGGGTTTGCTATCAGCTGTCCCGTGTAACTGCTGCAGCCCTTTTTAGAAACCATCATTGGTCCTGCTTCCCTTTGTTAGATGGAGAAGCAACATAAAAGCTTTTAGGGTGCATGTGGCCCATGGGCCGTGAGTTTGACATGTCTGCTCTACGTCATCTGAGAAAGACACACACACGCGCATTAGCCCTGCCCACTGGTCACAGAGACCACACCCACTGACCACACCCATTACATCACAGACAGGTGACATAATAGGGTCATTGTTACAACTGTCACAAGACATCAGTCACTCAGAGCAGCAGAAGACTTGGCAGAGTGAAGGCTCTGGGATAAGGAGGTGATCACCCTGCAGCAATCACACGATCAGGTACATTATATATATAATAATGACTGATTGATAAGTAAGTCACATCATAGACTTTATCAATAACTCCTTCCCCTGGCTCTTTCTTTCTACCACATAGGTTGATGACTTGAAGGGAATTAATATGAACTATATATAAGCTCATCCCTTTGTTTAGATGTAATATAGTGTGCATGTCATATCCTTACATCCCTGTTATAAATATGACTGATTGTGTAAAGCCTGTCAGCATACATTGAAATCTCTATTTACCAGCATTCTGTTTGAACACTTTTTGTGGTTATTCTCACCCTCTCTGCTCTGTGGCTTATATCAGATAGAAGTGTAAGCTCTAGTAATATAATTTTATCTGAATAGATAAGGAAACATAGTGATGTTACCCATAGCAACAAATGTGTTTCAAGCTCTCATTTTCCTATTACATACTAGAGAATGGTCATCTACAATCTGATTGGTTGCTGTGAGCAACATCTCCATTTTACCTTTTCCCAGTTTAGTAAATCCAGCCCTGGAGGTTATATAAGGAGATTAGCTGCATTGTGGTGGAATCAGATAAATCAGTGAGGATGAGTAAGATAAGTGAAGAGGACGGAGGCTGAATAATCTCCCATATCGCTGTCTTTACATATTAGTAAATATCAACTACTTTTTTGCTTAACTAATCCACTTTTGTTTACGTCTCAGTAGTCATAATAATTACACCCCATTGTTTCTCATTACAATATATGGATGCAGAGATGGGCCTTCAAAATTTGGTTTCCTAGGCAGGTTACCCTGAAGCCTCACCAACCTTATGCCCCATACATAAGCAGCAATTATCGGCGATGGGATACCACAAATACCTGCTGGTACATTAGGTCCAGGATCGGGACAATAGTCCCGACTGTCCCCCCTGATGGCGGCCCTAGTGGTCCCTGAGGATCAGGGTTGGGAAACACGGATGTAGAGCATGTTTCATGGAGACATTGTTGCTGCCCAACCTCCAAGATCTGGTTTCTTATTGAGTTATTGGGCCTGATCCAGACCTGCGTTTTTACGATGGTCGTAAACGTAAAAAACGGACATTTGTACTTACTGTGCATGCGTATGGCCGATGTTACGCTCAGAAATTTTGAGCGTATGTGCCTTGAGCGTGCCAGCCTCGTAACAACGCTCAAGGGGGTGTGCCTTACGAAATCCGTAAATACGTCCCGAGGCATTTCAATCGTACAGTATGGGTGTGCTAAGCGTCGTAACTACACAATGAGCTTATGGATGCCCGAGGTTACAATCAGAAAAGTTAGGGAAGGGTTTGCTTGGCATAAGAAGCCAAAACTAAGTACGACCAAGGGGAGTGCAGCGGAGGAACGCTGGTGTAAATACGCTAAGCACATGAGCGATTCATGAGCGTAGGTCTGCATCAGGCCCCTTGTCCTTAACTAGAGCCGATATGGTGCACAAGTTCCCTGTATCTGTCTGGTATCTCAACTCCAGTAACTGTAATTAGTCCGCTGTCAAGTGCTGCCAGGACATCTGATTTAAATATCCCACAAAGTCAAATTTATCTACACTAATGTAATCATTAAAACAGAAAGGTAAAATGATTCCTATTTTTCTAAAATCTTCCATCCTTTGTGTGTTAAGGAACACATACAGTAGGACATTTTCTGTCTGTATAGGGGTATGAATTTTATGTTTGAGGTAGGGTTTGCAATGCTAAGATAGAAAAAGGGCAGCATGATGGCTCAGTAAGTGGTACTTGTGTTTCACAGCGGTCATGAGTTCGATTCCTAGACTAGGCCTTATCTGTGTGGAGTTTTTATGTTCTCCCCGTGTCTGCATGGGCTTCTTCTAGGTGCTCCAGTATTGGCTGCTGACTAAATTAACCCTAGTGTTTGTGTATACACTAGGCTCCTATTGGGGCAGGGACTGATTTGAATGTCTAATGTTCTGTAAGCGTAAAGTGTAAATAAAATGGGGGGGAATTCATACGGAGGCAGATCTGTGCAGTAAACTTAGGGTGAGGGGGAGTGACAGGGGCGTTCACTCCCCTCTTCCGTGCATAAGAGCTGACCTCTAGTAAGGCTCTGAATACAGTCCGTAGACAATGTGTGATGTGTATGGAATGCCAAACCATGCCCCAGTCTGCAATATTATATATAATATTTAATTACGCACTTTAATAGGCTATAGGTCAGTTACAATTACCCTGTCATTGTGTGGGGACTGCAGCATGTGTTCCATGTCCCTAGATTAGACAATGCTTCTTAGGTAACTGACCCAAGTGTCACTGTAGTTTTTTCTCTAAACCTGCTAGTGAAAGAAGCAACAACCATGGACCTGATCCAGACCTAAGAACGACGTACACAAAGTACATGCAGAGTGCAGAAACAGGCTACTGTGTTTATAGTGCGCACGTGCAAAACCGCGATTACACATCAGATCGTGCTACACACAGAATTCAGATCCATATGTTTCATTTTTTTGTGCTTACCCTCCATGTGGAGGCAATGTTTGGGCTGGGAGAGGGGGAGTTGGAGGGTGCGCACTATGTACTTGCATGCAAAGATTAATCTCTGTGTGTGTGGATATCCGCACTTCTTTCTGGATCAGGCCCTATATGATTAATGTCTGTCAATGAAAGATATAAACAATCCACAATTAACCATATATCATTTTAAAACAATCAGATGTCTACAGAAGATTTTCAGGTGGATCTGTCCAATAACCCTCTGCTGCAACAAAATACCTGCACACACAAAGGCCGTCCTACTCAGTGCCGTTTATGTCCAGCTTACATTTCTGCCCCTTATATGTGTCCAGCTTACAATTCTGCCCCTTCTATTTGTGTACAACTTAAATTTCTACCCCTTATATATGTTCAGCTTCTATTTCTGCCCCTTCTATTTGTGTCCAGCTTCTATTTTGCCCCTTATATTTATCCAGTTTCCATTTTGTTCCTTATACAGTATGTACCCAGCTTCCATTTTGCCCCTTATATATGTCCAGCTTACATTTCTGCCCCTTATATATATCCTGCTTTCATTTAAGCCTCTTGCATGTGTGTTCAGCCTCCAATTCTACCCCTTAAATGTTTGTCCAACTTCTATTTCTGTCCTTTGTATGAGTCTCCAGCTTCCAGTTCTGCCCTTTCTATTTGTGTCTGGCTTCTATTTGCCCCTTCTTTTTGTCCAGTCTCCATTTCTGCCCTTATATTTGGGTCCATCTTCTATTTCAGCCCTTTATAT
>WWET01009281.1:7512-23687 GCA_011038615.1 Limnodynastes dumerilii
TATGTGTCCAGCTCCCCCCAGTAACCATATTAGGTGTCCAGCTCCCCACATTATTCATATCATGTGTCCAGCTCTCCCCCGTATTTCCATCATGTGTCCAGCTCCCCCAGTATTTTCATTATGTGTCCAGCTCCCCCCAACATTTCCATCATGTGTTCAGCTCACCCCAGTATTTCAATCATGTGTCCAGCTCCCACCCCATTATTAATATCATGTGTTCAGCTCCCCTCCAGTATTCCCATCATGTGTCTAGCCCCTTCCCCCCAGTATTAATATCATGTGCCCAGCTCCCCCCAGTATTAATATCATGTGTCCAGCTCCCACCAGTATTAATAACATCTGTCCAGCTCCCCCCAGTATTCCAATCATGAGTCAAACTCCCCCAGCAATTACCGCTCGTTTTTTGTGTATATTAGCAGCTGGCTGTAGAATTTTGGAATCACCGTTGATTGTGAAGAACTGTATCAGTAATGCTTGTGGCTTCAAATGAACTTGCTATATAGCAGAGATAATATAGGGTTATAGTGCAATATACATGTGGCTTAGTCCCATATATTAGACAGTTTGATGTAGGTTATATCAACCAGTGAAATCCGTAATAAAACGACTTGCTCACCATACAGTTTGCAGTGGGTAGTTGTTTCCACCAACCGGCAGGTATGGTCGGAGGTGTCCCTTATCAAGGCATTGTGCAGACACAGTTGCCATACGGGATACACGTCGGACACACGTGTGGGTACAAAAAATAAAAAAATAATAACAAAAATAAGATATATATATATATATATTATTTTTGTTATTATTTTTTTATTTTTTGTACCATTCACTGCTAGTTCTTATTTAATTTAATAGTAAATTAATTCTTTTCTATAATGTGGAGTCATTGGGTTTGAGATTTTTTGAGATGAAAAGTTAAATGATCAGCAATCCCCTATGAAAAATGGTTTAGTTCAATTGATTCGTTAAGGCCCAAAGGGCACATTGTATTGAGCCTGAAGATCCAGTATGCCTCCCTTTGACAAAGTCGGGCATACTGGTCTCCGCCTCTTGGGGTCCGATTAATGACTTCTATACCCTTTATAGATATACAATCAAGTTTCCCACCATGATGGTCATTGATGTGCCTAGAAACGGAATGCATCCTATTATTTTTGTGAATATTCCTGCGGTGTTCCGCAAACCTAATATGGAACTGCCTCGTGGTTCGACCAATGTACTGCATCCCACAGATACAGAGCAATTGGTAAACCACGAAGCAGCTCTGACAGTTAATGAAATTGAGGATCGGGAAAGATTCCTCCCTATTTGATGTATGGAATTGAGTTTCTCTGTTTTTACTGAATTGGCACATACCACATCTTGGTTGTGCACACGTGTAAAACCCTTTCGGTTTTTCCGGAAGCCATGTGGAGATAGTGCTAGTTATTTGTGATGTTATTAAGTGACTACGGACAAGTCGATCTTTTAAGTTTCTTGCCTTTTTAAAAATAATGCGTGGTGGTTTCGCTAGAAGGGGGCATAGAGAATTATCGAGACTGAGTAGATTAAAGTTTTTTTGTAATATTCTTTTAATCTCCCCCGCACTAGAATTGAATTGTGTCAAAAAGAAAAGTTCTTCTGAAAAATCAGAGTCCTTATCTTTTCTTTTTTCGACAAGAAGATCGTATCTCTCCTTTTCTATTGCATCCTTAATAGCCACATCAATTACTTCTAGAGGATATCCTTGCCTAAGGAGGCTATTTTTGAGCTGTTCAGACTGTCTAAAAAAAGTTTCTAGATCAGAGCAATTGCGCCGCAAGCGGATAAACTGGCTCTTAGGGACTCCCCTGAGCCAGCTCCGCTTGTGGCAGCTGTTGTATTGCAAAAAATGATTAGTATCCACAGTCTTGTGGTAAGTACTAGTATGTAACAGATTTCCGACAACATGAATAGTAATATCTAAAAAGTTAATCGTATTTTCACTAAGTTGGTGGGTGAATTTTAAATTAAAATCATTCTCATTAAGGTGATGTAGAAATAAATCAATGGTGGTAGAATCCCCATCCCAAATGAAAAACAGGTCGTCTATGTAACGGCCAAAGTAGACCAGGTTCGCTCCAAAAGGGCCACCCCAGATGTGTTTATCCTCCAGGAGGCCCATATATAGGTTGGCATAACTTGAAGCGAACCTGGTCCCCATCGCTGTCCCAAGACGTTGCCTGTAGCAACACCCGTCAAAAAGAAAATAATTGTGTTCTAATATGAAGGAAATACTTTCTAAAATAAATTGTTGAAGTGAAGGGGAGTGGGTGGATGAGTGCATAAGGTGATGTGCTATGGCTGATATCCCCTTATCATGTGGGATGTTGGTGTACAGGCTCTCCACATCACACGTGAAGAGCCTGTATCCCTCACGCCACTGGATATCTTGAATGTTTTGTAAAAAAGCTCTTGTGTCTTTAATGTGTGATTTTAACTGTACTACTAGTGGTTGAAGATAGTAATCAATGAGGTGAAAAAGTGAGGAAGTGAGAGACCCAACGCCAGAAATAATAGGACGACCAGGAGGTGAGGTGAGGGATTTGTGAATTTTGGGAAGGTAGTAGAAAGTTGGGGTTATCGGAAATCTGTTACATAAAAAATCATAAGTCTCTTTAGAGATAATACCATTCGTTTTTGCTGTACCAATCAGGTTTTCATACTCTATCGAGTATTGCCTGGTGGGATTCAGCTTCAAAACT
This sequence comes from Limnodynastes dumerilii, assembly GCA_011038615.1. Classification (NCBI taxonomy): domain Eukaryota; kingdom Metazoa; phylum Chordata; class Amphibia; order Anura; family Limnodynastidae; genus Limnodynastes; species Limnodynastes dumerilii. The sequence goes on from WWET01009281.1 coordinate 10,233, forward strand.
TCATAAAATGTATCATTTTTAAGCTGTCTATAGGTTTCATTCACATACTCTGAACGGTTCAATACAACAATCGCTCCGCCCTTATTTGCTGATTTAATTATTATTTGATGGTCATCTGTAAGGGTCTTTATAGCCTGTCTTTCATCCCTATTCAAGTAATGACTCTTCTCTGGAACTAAGGACTCTGGATGACAAATTTACAATATTATTTGGACCTTCTATGATGTTTTGTTGTTGATTTTTAATTAATTATCTGCTTATATAATTGTTTCTTATACTCTAAATATAATATTGATCGATATATATATATTTTCTATATAGCAGGCAGATAAGAAGTCACTCTGGAGACTTTGTAAAAACTATAGAGCCTTCCAGGCTAGTTTTTATTGTGGTTTTAGTACCGACGTTTCAATCACATTATGTGATTTTCTTCAGGGTGAATAACCAGCACAGACAAATAGTCATGGAAAAACACATCATAGACATATATATAGTGAATCAAACAAACTGTTACAATCAGTTTTCCGAATATTTAGATTGGCATTTGCTGCCAGTGGTGCAAGCCCAAGCAACATACCTGAAAGATACCACGGATTTATTGAATACTTTAAACAATTTGCCTGAATTACCCCTGGACACTTGGATGTGTGGCGTGGACATTGTCAGTCTATACACAAATATCCCCCATGTCGCCAGTGGCCCCCATGTATGCCAATGCATACATGTTCTACAAGGAACAAAAAATCTTTTTTGACTCAACGGAATTTGTACAACATATATTATTATATCGTCACTATATTGATGACATTTTAATTCTGTGGTCTGGCCCGGGTGAGAAATTTGACGAAAAGCTAACCTACGCCAATTCCTTGGAGGGCACACTCCGTTTCACTTTCACTAGAGTCAAGAGTCTATTAACTTTTTGGATGTCAACATCAGTATTTGTAATGGTCAGCTAAGTACGTCACTTTTCACTAAACCCACGGATAGACAAGTACCCTTAGCAGCCAACAGCCACCATCCGTCTTCGTTGATCAGGGGCCTTCCTTTTTCTCAATTAATCCACATAAAAAGAATCAACAGCTGTCCTGTGAAAGCGGAAGAACAAATGGATCCACAGATTACAAACTGTGGCCCCTCGCGGCTTAAATGAGCTTTTGCCCTTAAATTGTTTTTTATAACTGTTCTTTATAATTGTGCTGATTGTTATTTGTGTAGGCTTAACCTTGGATTATGGGGTTATGTCTTGTTCCATCCTGTATATTAGTTGGTCTGGATCTTTTGCATTATTCATGCCTTTGGCTTGTTTAGTTCTTTTGGTGAACCTTTATTTATCATTATGTGTCCTATAGCTGGTATCCTTATCTCCTATGGGTGTTTGGTGCATGTATTTTCCATGGTTTATTTGGGGTGCTTTCATGTACTTCTTATAGTTAGCGCACGGTTCCATGCTTCATCACTCCGGTATTGGTCATATTGTGGATTGTTTAACAGTGCATGTCTCACTCTAGGCGCCCGCCTGTCAGTTTGGTTATACCTATTCATGCAGTTTGATGCAGTACGCTGTTCCCCACACCACTTTATCGTATATGTTTATGTCTGTTTCCACAGATGCAGCTGAGCCAATGACGGACAATGGACATGCCGACACCCCGCCCCCCAGCCGTTGCTAGGGCACAGGAGGCATGGCTAACAGTCAGCGTTCCGGCACCGAGGCAGGCTGCACGTGGATGGTGATGGGTAAGTCCTTTTTTGTTTGATTCACTATATATATATGTCTATTATGTGTTTTTCCATGACTATTTGTCTGTACTTTGCTGGTTATTCACCCTGAAGAAAATCACAATGTGATTGAAACGTCGGTACTAAAACCTCAATAAAAACTAGCCTGGAAGGCTCTATAGTTTTTACAAAGTCTCCGGAGTGACTTCTTATCTGCCTGCTATCTTTCTTTATTGAAGAGCACCCAGAGCATTTAACCTTTGCTAAATACCACATATCCAATCAGTTTACCAATACAAATCAGTTTATAAAGTAATATACTAGTTCTTATTTAATTTAATAATAAATTAATTATTTTCTATAATGTGGAGCCATTGGGCTTGAGATACCACAATTAGATCTAAAGGAGTTAATTTAACATCTGCAATAATTATTAGAGGTCATAAAAAGACAGCCAAACTCTATGGTCCTTATTCACCTCCTGAGAAAACTACATAGGTAGAGAAATGCGTAGAGGTCTCTAGAGGACTTGTGCTTTATTTTCCAAAATAGTGAAAAGACTTTCTGGCTTTTAAATTCTATCTACTGACTTGGATATTTATACCAGCCAAAACGCTGAGCTGTATTCGGATGAGAAACTCCTCCTTTTACCTTCAGCTCACCTGAAAATTGCAGTGGCACCCAGCGTAGAGGACTCCCTGAAACGGACACGTGTGTCCGACGTGTATCCCGTACGGCAACTGTGTCTGCACAATGCCTTGATAAGGGACACATCTGACCATAATTGCCAGTTGGCGGCGGTGCTGACGGCGAAACAGCGCGTGCACCTAACATTGATATCTACCAAAACCAGCTGATTACTTACGGAAAAGTCCCTACGGTGCTTCTGGTGGAAACAACTACCCACTGCAAAGTGTTTGGTGAGCAAGTCGTTTTATTACGGATTTCACTGGTTGATATAACCTACATCAAACTGTCTAATATATGGGACTAAGCCACATGTATATTGCACTATAACCCTATATTATCTCTGCTATATAGCAAGTTCATTTGAAGCCACAAGCATTACTGATACAGTTCTTCACAATCAACGGTGATTCCAAAATTCTACAGCCAGCTGCTAATATACACAAAAAACGAGACTGATATATTTTTACTAACAAATTATTGGAGCCCTATTACAACTGACAAGTCGTTTATCAGAGCTGTCTGATCAACAGCTCTGTTTATATTGTGGCTAACAAGTTTGGATTGCACTTGTCCTCTTTTTATATTATATTTTATTTTACTAAAACACTTGTTTGAAGATCTTCTTCCGTCTCTTCTCCATCTTGACGCACCGTCCTGCTCCTTCCTCTTCTGGGGTTCCGCTTCTAATGACCATGCGGCCACTAGGGTGACCCATTTTATACTGTCTATGACGTCATAGACTGCAGAAAATGTTAGGGTCCTTTGAGTTTGTGCTGCTGGTTGTTCTTCAAAAAATAGATTGTAGAAACAATCAATTCTGTTTCCAAATGCCTACAAGCCAAGGAAAATAGAATTTAGAAAATGCAGCAAAATTAATTTGTAATGCAATAGAATCACTGAGGCTGTTCAGAAATAATTTTGAGGAAGCTAAACATATTGCTATCAACATGTCCGAAAAGTGGGGCGTGGAGGTCAAGTTTACATCAAAAAGGAGAAAGTTTATTAAAAGAAACTGTTTGAGTTATGTGAGGACGAAAGACTAAATGATGCAGAGAGATCCTTTAAAATCAACATGTTCTGCGGTTGTTTGGATATAATTGTGTCCCAACTGTCCAATCCTTAATAATCTGAATGCCACTGTCCAAAAGTTCAAATCATTTCATCCAAGTACACTTGTGACAGCAACAGATGACGAGCTCTATAAAAATGCTGAAAATGTATCAAAACATTACAGCAAGGACTTTCCTAGTTCTTTCCCAGGACAATTACTTGCATTTAGAGCATGTTTAAAAGCAGAAATATCAAAATCGCATACAGTAGAAGATTTGGCAAAGCTGCTTATTGTTGACAATACTACTTTATCCTCACGTTTTCCAGAAGTATGTACAGCAATAATATTATTTCTGTCCATCCCAGTAGCAGTAGCAACTGCTGAATGTTCCTTCTCCAAACTTAAACTTATAAAGAACTACCTACACAGCACAATGTGGCAGGAAAGGCTTCATGGATTAGCAATATTGGGCTGGATCCAGAACTACGTCCGTCTTCCATAGACGGACGTAGTTCAATAAACAGTAGCTACTGCGCATGCGTAGTAGCTATTGTACGTAATCTGCGTATCGCTTCGATACATAAATTGCATATATGCGGTCTTAAAAGGCCGCATATACGCAATCTACGTATCGAAACGATACACAGATTACGTACAATAGCTACTACGCATGCGCAGTAGCTACTGTATATTGAACTACGTCTGTCTATGGAAGACGGACGTAGTTCTGGATCCGGCCCATTGTCCATTGAAAATGAAAGGTTCAAAAACATTCCAATGGATAAGATCATTGACGAATTTGCTGAGCATAAAGCTAGGAGGATGAATTTCATAAAGTAGTATTAAGTAGAAAGGTAAGTATCTTGAAAATGTCTGTTGTGTCTTTGTTCTGGTGCTGATTTTGTTTTGTGACTTTCTTCCAGTTGAACAATGACCTTTGGCAACTGAAGAAAACCAAGGATCCTTTTATTCTTACTACTTGTTTCCCAGTTCTACTAGACTTTGGATTTGCATCTCTGCATCCGTTATTACAAATATACATACATTTATATATTAAAATAATTTTGAGGAGATATAGGCATAAGATGTTATTGAAAAAAAAAAGATTTGTTATGGGGAAGTGGGGAAGGGTGGTTGTTTATAGCTTTTTTTTTAACAGTTTATATTTATATTATTATTATTTGAAGTAAACAAACCAAAAAGATACTATGCAGGGTTTTTTCTGTGTTAGTGCATATGGAGGTTGTGGTGAGGGGGGGGGGCAACAATATTTCTTGTACCTGGGCCCACAACTTGATAGTTCCGCCTCTGGCAGAAGGTGTAGGCTGCAACCACATTTATAGGATGGTTTTGTGAGAGGCATTCAGATTTTTTGGGGGAAAACACCCACGACTAAGAAAATTATTCACAAATCTACATACACTGATCAAAAATCTCCTAATGATGTGACAGTCCCACAAGCAGTGATTCAGATCTGACTCAAGAGCACCGCATTTAGGGAAAGCATGAGTTTCGGCAATGCTGATTTGGAATGCCTTTAACACACAAGCTTTATGTATAATATTAAGGAGCATTTTTTGGTAAGTTAGTGCTGGGAAGAGTCTAGGGGCTGGATTCACAACACCAGACGTATTGCATATACGTCCGGTGTTTCCCGATATTTGATACTGCATGCGCAGTTTTAAATATTGGGAAACACCGGACGTATATGCAATACGTCCGGTGTTGTGAATCCGGCCCTAAATGCATAATTATGTGTTAATACAAAATGCTAAAGTTTTAAAAGAAAGGCATCATTTCTAGAAGATAATTAATGTGAAGCTGCATTTAGACCTTGTTTATGATCAATAGAAGTGTACAATGACTCTAAATGATAAAAATATCAAGAATCTAATTTCTCCTCATTTTACTATTTTGAATTCTAACCAGCCTGCAAAATTATAACTTCAAAAAGATAATTGCAAGTAAAAATATCTATATATGCACCAAGGAACATCAAAGAGAAACCACGCTGGTATAAAAAAACACGGTTTTCAGCATTGGCTCTCAGGCAAAATTGCAACAGACACTTATTCCTTTAAGAAATGTTTATTTTTAATATATATGTAAATTGCATATATGTATTGTTGTATGAAATTTTTTTCAATTTAACTACTAAAATATATGTACATTTTATGAATGTGGATTTGGACTGTGAATGGAGCACAGAGGGTATCTATCTATTCATAATTGTGTAAATGCGTTAAAGACTGTGGGCCTGATCCAGACCTACGCTCCTGTGCGTAGCGTATTAACGCCGAACGTACCACAGATGCACGGCAATAGGCAATCCCCTTGCTTGTACCTAGTTTAGCTTCCATACGCTCGGCAAACCCTACCCTAACTTTTGTGTTTGTACCCGCGGCTGTGCGTATGTTCAATGCGTATTAACGACACTTAGCACGCCCATACTGTACAATTTAAATGCCTCACCCTGCCCTCGGTGCGTGGTTACGACTTTCGTATGGCAGGTGCGCCCCCATGATCGGTAATAAGAAGCGGTTATGATTAAGGCCCATACGCAAAGATTTTCATACCATAACATGAGCGTATTATTTACCCCACGCATGCGCAGTAAGTACAAATGGCCATTTTTACGCATATGACTGCCGTATACCCGCACACGAGCGTAGGTCTGGATCAGGCCCTGTGACCTAATTATATAGAATTAAGCATTTTCAGTTAATTTTGATGCTGTACACTGTAAATAAGTATGCATGCAACTTTAAGACACTTTGCATATAGTGTGCTATTTGAAGCTGAGTGGGACATAATATGCAATTTATTGCTGTTAGCATACTAGTGATAATAATCTAGAGTTACACAATACAATGATTGCTAAAACAACACTATATACTGGGTGAATGGAAACACAACAAAATTATAATTTTTATGAAAAAAAATACTTTTGTCTATTATGATAATAACTTATCATAAAATCCTGTGCATACCTCAACTAACCCTATCCCCTGTAATCCTCTACCACATTCTCATACTCCTTCTTGACTTCACCTTTCACCTCCCCCTATTTCTACATACCCACAACTATCACTCTCTATTTCTACATGCCCACAACTATCCCTCTTTCCCATCTTTCCCGCTCCCTACACTTGCTTAGATTTCAAACGCTCCCAAGCTCTCTTTCCCACCTCCATCTACCCTCCCCTCATCCCTGTCTACTTTTGTCGTAACCTATATCATCTGAATAGTCATTTTGTTTAAACTATGTGATTTGTACAGCACTACAGACCATTTGGGACATCATATAAATCCACAAGAATAATAATAATTTAATTAGAACAAAACTTTATAGCATTGCAATAAGGTAAAAAAAATTACTTTATAAGCACATAAAAATGTTATATACTACAAAAATGCCATAGTTGTGTTAGCATAAATAAATAAATGGGTACAAATAAGATTTCATTATAACAAAAATATGCTTTCAATTTATAAGCATGGCATACTTATTTAACACCAAGAAGGAATCAATTTATATTCAAATCAAACATCAGGAAGGCTGTAAGCTAAGTTATCTCGAATGAGCAGAGTCTTTTGAATATCTTTTTTCAGTAAAGGTTGCTGAGATCTCCATTTATGTGCTTCCTTTAAGCCTGGCTCAAAGTAATAAATACAAGCTCCGACACCCAATAATACAAATATTGCAATAATGAGATAGCAGGGGACAAACCAATCCAGAAATTGTGGTACCTTTAAGCAGAAAAAAATATTTTTTCAGGACTGAGTCTTAAAGGATTGCAAGACATTCCAAAGCCTTTTATGTTTGCACAAAAAACATTAAATAAAATACATTTTCATAGTAGTCTATGTATTTGAATACTGCCTTATTTTAAAATAGTAATTCATATTATATCATATTTTAATTGGTCCAGAAACTTCTAATGTCTCAGTTGCTTGCATTAAAAAAAACCTGTTAATATTAAAATTTAGACATCAGTAGATGTACATAGATCATATCAATTTGCAATGATAAAAATATAGGGTAAGATACATCATCAGGATAACAGTGCCACAAAATAGTTTAACAGCAGTTTTGCCTCTTAATCTCTACATACTCAATAATTGTATATTTAAGATTTCACAGTTAACGCCTACCATTCTGCTGAGGAGGTTCAAGCATCATCTGTGCAAATGGAGTGTTTACACTAAAGCTTCAAGAAATAATAAGGCTGAGAGCTTTATGTTTCTATGGCAGCGGAAGAGCAGTAGTGCATGATATATTTAGCAAAGAAAGATAACTCATTAATTAAATTCACTTGAGAATTAAACAAAAGCATGCAGGGACTCAGCAGACTGTTAGTCACACAACCTGTTAGCAGTGTTAAATTTCTGTGCAGTTACATCATTAGAAGTATTATTATTATTATTATTATTATTAGTTTGCTAATATTGAGTAGGTAGTATGAAAACCAACAGTGAATAAGATATGAGATGTAACCTAATTTAGAAAAAATGCACACAAATAATGGGTCATTGCACCTAAATAGAACTCTATATCTTTCTGCAAATGCTGTATTTTGTACATGTTTAGAATACATCAGGGTTGCTGACTCTCCCGGAATGTCCTAGTACTAGCTAGGGCAGGGAGGGGACTTGCTGATGCAAATTATCACTATTAAACTCTAAAGCGTGTAGTTAAGTCAAAGGGCGGGGCTTAATACGATTTGCATAAATTGCGTTGTTAAACTCCCCCCTGCATGCATGTATGGCTTCCCTCCAGAAAGCTTTTAAAAGTCAGCAACCCTGGAATACATTCAAAATTGTTTAACAGAACCTAGCCACAAGTTAAGGGTCATTACATTATTTAAAAAAAATAGTGACTAGTTTCAATTGAAGAGCTCTAGATGAATCAATCGTTCAGTGTTTTATGGTATTTTGTTGCAATTGGTGCCTCTAAACACTCCATTTAAAATGCATACACTCTGTCAACTCTGAGAATGACCGTAGGCTGAGAAAAACATGCTGCAATACACTGCTATGCAGTCTTTAAAAAAACCCCCACAAATATAGTATACCACAGCATATGCAGAGGGTGTTCTAAACATGTTTTATCCTTAAATTAAACAGATTTATTTATTGTTGATGTGTAGTGCTCAGCAGGGCCAGATTGATGGTCATGTGGGCCTGGGACCAAAAATCATCAAGGGCCCACACTATATAGTATGCTTTGGAGGAGGATGTCAGTCCCTGACATTAAACTCCCTACTGTTGATGTCTTGCCCCATTTTCTCTAACAACCTTCCCCAGACCTAGTTAATGAGAAATAAAGTATGCAACACAAGATTTGCATATATTATTGGCAGCTTTATTGGATTAACAATTTTAAATTTTAATTCTAAAAGTGGCGAAGTAAAGGCATTGCCATGTCATGGAAATTCAGTTTAACAAAATTACACCTAAAATCTACACAGCAGCAACAAAAAGGCTAGCCCACCAGGGTAAAACCTTTTACATGCCAATTCCGTGTGAATCAGATAGGGTAAATGCCAACAATGGCAATTGTGTTAATACAAACAAAAATTGCCAACTATTATCAAATGTTCACGTGAAGTTTTAAACCAATAAAAAACCTCCATAAACTGCTTGATCTATTAACATTTACATGAACATTTAGCGTTCCAAGCCTCCCAACAAGCACCAATCCCCCTAAGCAACTGCCTAACCTTGTCTCTTTATCCCCCTCCCTCCTCTCTCCTCTCTCCCACCTTCTACCTCCCCATCAATCCTACCCTCCCCTATTCCTCCATCAGGCTCCCCTTCCCTTCCCATACCCACCCTCAGCCCCCCGTCTACATCAAACCCCCCTCCCTCATGCCTCACCTCGCTCCTGCAACCCCTCCAATCTAATCCACATCACTCCTATTCCCTCTATCCCATTCACCTGCGCTCTGTAAAATGCCAGATTGATCTGCAACAAGCTCCCTGCCATCCATGACCTCTTCATCTCCAACTCCTGCAACCTTCTCCCCATTACAGAAACCTGGCTCTCAACCTCTGATACTTCTTCCCCTGCTGCCCTTTCCTATGGTGATCTCTTGTTCTCCCACACACCTACACCTGAAAAATGCCTGGCGGTGGTATGGCATCCTCCTCTCCCTTTCCTGCACATTTAGTGTCATACCCCCTGAGTCCTCCTCGCTTATACCTCCTTTGAGGTTCACTGCATACATCTCTACCACCCCATCCATCTCCGCATTGCTGTTGTCTACCGCCCCCCTGGCCCCACCTACCAAATCATTGATAACTTTGGAGCCTGGCTCCCTCACTTTTTGTCTTCTGACCTCCCCTCCCTTATCCTAGGTGACTTCAACATGCCATTTGACAACCCCTCAGACCCCTGAAGGACACTTCTTCCTCCTCCCTTGGCCTGTCATAGTGGACTTCCGCACCCACCCACAAGCTGGGCCACTCCCTTGACCTTGTTTTCTCATGCTCCCTGTCCAACTTCTGCATCTCTCCCTTCCCCCTCTCTGATCATCATCTTATCTCTTTCTCTTAATCCCCCTCTGCTTCCTGGTCACCCAAAGGTATTCCTTCCCGAAAGAACCTCAATTCCTTTGACGTTTCAGTTTTCACCTCTTCCCTTGATCACATCCTCGCACTCATTTGCACCTTGTCCTGCCCTAATCTAGCGACCTCTCTCTATAACAATGCCCTCTCCTCTGCCCTTGATGCTGCCTGCCCGCCCTCCTCTGTCTCCCTTGGCCGCACCAACCCCCAAGCCTGGCACTCTTCGCTCACTTAGTTCCTAAAGAAATGCTCCCGTATTGCGGTGCACCTCTGGAGCAAATACAGTTGCCTTGCAGACTTTCTCCACTTTAAGTTCATACTCTCCTCTTTTAGCTCTACCCTCGCACTTGCCAAGCAATCCTTCTTTAAGTCCCTCATCCTCTCCCAATCATCTAACCCCCAGCCGCCTTCTTGCCACCTTCAACTCTCCTATCCCCTCTTCCTCCTGCCCTTCCTCTCTCCATTTCTGCCTTTGAATTTGCCATCTTCTTCACTTCAAAAATTGACTCCATCAGGAGCTTCATTTCCTCTACCATCACCTCTCCTCCATCTAAGTCTCCACCTTCTCATCTCCTCCCTAGTCACCAACCAATATCTACCGAGATCCACTCCACTGAAATTGCCCTGACTAAGGTCACAAACAATCTCCTTTCTGCCAAATCTAAGGGCCACTTTTCCCTTCTCGTCCTCCAGGATCTAATGGCAGCCATTGACACTGCTGATCACCCTATCCTGCTCCACACCCTTCACTACCTCAACCTCTCTGGCACTGTCTTAGTTCTCCTATCTCTTGGAGCACTCCTTCTCTGACGCAACCCCACCACTCCTCTTCCTGTTGGCGTGCCCCAGGACTCAGTTCTTGGTCCTTTTCTGTTCTCGCTCTACACCTCATGAGCTCCTTTGGCCTTAACTACCACTTCTATGCTGAAGACATTTAAATCTATCTTTCCTCCCCAACCTCTCCCCCAAACTTCTGTCAAAAGTCTTATACTGTATTGGCCTCAACCACCTCAGATGGGAGAATATTCCACTTATCTATCACCCTTTCAGTGAAGTAATTTTTCTGCACATTTCCTTTGAATCTACCACTCTCCAGTTTATATCCATGCCCTCGTGTTCTATTACACCTTTTCTTTTGAAAAATGGTACCCTCCTCTAGCTGGTCACAACCCTTGATGTATTTGAAAGCTTCTATCATGTCCCATCTCTTCCTTCTCTGCTCCAAGCTATACATGTTTAGTTCCTCTAGCCTTTCTTGGTATGATTTGTTACAAAGGCCATGGACCATTTTAGTTGCTCTTCTTTGCACAGTCTCTAATATATTTATGTCTTTCTGGAGATATGGCCTCCAGAACTGAACACAGTGTTTTAGGTGAGGGCGTACCAATGATTTATAAAGGGGCATCACTACTTCTCTCTTTCTGCTACTAATTCCTCTCCCTATGCAACCAAGCATCTGACTTGCCTTTCCCATTGCTTTGTTACATTGATTGGCTACCTTTAAGTCACTGGAAATAATGACTCCTAGATCCCTTTCCTCCTCGGTAAATTCTAATGTAATGCCATTAAGGAAATATTGAGCCTTTGGGTTTTTGTGCCCCAAGTGCATGATTTTGCATTTTTTGGCATGTATACCCTCTACTCCTACTTTCTCAATTACTATTGGTGACTATATCATCTTCATCTCCACCCTAGCTTGCTGCCTGGGTGTCATCCTAGACTCCTCTCTCTCTTGCACCCCCCGCATCCACACCCTCTTACTGTCCTGCCGCTTTCATCGCTGCAAACTCTTCTTAACTGCAGATGCCACTAAAATGCTCATTCACTCTCTAGTGATCTCCCGTCTGGATTACTGCAACATTCTCCTTTCTGACCTCCCTCTGGTCCATCTCGCACCCCTACAATCCATACTAAAAGCTGCAGCCAGACTCATATTCCTCTCCCAACACACTGCCTCCACCTCCCCTCTCTATCATTCGCTACACTGGCTTCCTGTCCTTTTCAGAATCCTCTTCAAGCTCCTCACAACAACTTACAAGACTCTTTCCTCCTTCACTGCCCCCTACCTCTCCTCCCTTATCCCTATCCACACTCCCTCCTGTTCCCTCTGCTTTGCTGTTGACCATTGCCTCAACTCCGACCTGATAACTACCTCTCACTCCCACATCCAAGAGTTCTCTCAGGCCGCCCCTCTCCATTGGAACAATCTACCACATATTATCAGGCAATCCAGCACCCTCCAATCCTTCAAACGATCCCTAAAACCCACTTCCTCAGGCTAACCTACCCTTCCTCCACCTAAGCTTACCTGCCCTCTCCATCTTCATCCCTGTTTCTCCTGTTTGTTCTCCTCCCTCCAGAATCATCATCCCTTTGCCTTGTCTTCGTTAATTCCCACTTTTATCACTACTTTTTAGCTCACCCTTTATCATCTACTCCTACACACATATCCAGCATCTTTATTTTTCTTACATATTGTTCTGCTATTTTTGAACTGTATTTTATTTTTGCATTGTACTTGTATTGTATTCCTTATTATATGTTTTTATACCCTCTGTTAATTATTGGTTTGTAAATGTAATTAGTGGTTTTCCTATTGCCTCTGTACGACAGTGTCAATATCAGGTGGCGCCTTGTAAATAAATGTTAATGATAATAATAATAACCCCCTGGGTCCCCCTTCTCTTCCTTTCACCTATTGATGCCAGCTCCTGTGCACTTCATTCCTTATCATTATTACCCCTCTCCATATGGCCCAGGTTGCACTCCTGCCCTCTCCTCCACTTTTTACCTGTCCGGTGCTGGCAGAGCTCCTTTGCGCTAGCATCCTGTGCTTTCCAGCTGCAACCTCTAAACCTGGCTGGCGTCCTGGTGCACAGACTCCTGGGAGCTGTAGTTCTCACATTGTGTATGTGGTCAGAGACAATTGTAGTTATGTAGCAAATGTAGCATACCCCTCTTATATATCCCTTTTATAGACCCTCAGTCTAAAGGGCAGACTAAGAAAGTTAATCAGACATTTGAACAATTCCTTAGATGTTATACTACAATACAACTGGTCTGATAAACTTCCCTGGGCAGAGTATGCCTATAAAAATTCCCGCCACTCTGATTCCACCATGTCCCCATTTTTTTCTAACAATGACATTGAGGCATACAGAGACACTAATATACAGAGAAAGACTTGGCATAAAGTAAATAATGCTCTGCAACTGGTGGCTCTGCATGTAAAGACAGGGTAGACAAGTGAAGATCTCCAGTCAGGTTCAAGCTGTGGCACAGGGTGTGGCTTTCTACTAAGAACATCACTAATTAAACAACCCTCTGGAATATTGGGTCCCAGATCTAGTCCATTCCTCATTATCCATCAGATTAACCCAGTTGCCTTGAGGTTAAAACTCCCTCCCAATCTCAGGATCCCT
>WWET01009282.1:7364-19814 GCA_011038615.1 Limnodynastes dumerilii
AGTACTCCACAATCCACAATTGACCGGCTTGGCGCTGCATCCCCCACTTACCCTGTTGCGCCCCCCCATGATCACTTTCCTTTTACCAGCACATTCTAAAACATGAGCTAGAATCTAGATTTAGTGTTGTAGAGATGTTTATTATCCTTATGAACTGTGTGTATTGTCTGACACCTCTATTACAATGTAATGGCCTGACAAATATTTACTATCAAAACATGCTGATAATTTCTAACCAGATATTATTGATCCATATGAGTTATATTCCAGATAATAATAAACATCAGGCCTTTATTTGATTTCAGGCACTGTGTTACTGGGGGTGTATCGTGACTCTCTTGTCCAGGTTGGTTTGCCTCCAAGTAATTATATGGATAGCTTTTCTGCTAGAGCGGCCCATGTCGGCTATCTCCGAGGTGTCAGCTGTGTTGCCTGCAGTCCAAATGGGGAACTGTTCTGTATCCATAGCGGAGACCTGTACAGAGGGCCCATCCCATCCAATATAGATGTTGACTGGTTTTCTGTCGCTAGAAGAGTTGGAAAATATGACTGGAAGGATGTAAAATTTCTCTTCTTTAACCCAAATGGAGATTTGTATGTGACCGTGTCAAATGGAAACTTCTACAAGGGGCCACAACCCGACAATGAAAACATATCCTGGATGTATGGTACAGCTACATTAATAGGAAAGCTGGACTGGTGGCAGTTTGATGCACTGTGCTTTGATCCTAATGGTGTCCTGTATGCTGTGAAAGATGACAAACTTGTAAAGGGAAAACCACCAACACAACCAAAGGAAGAGTGGTTAGATGAAAGTACCCTCATCGGTGAGAGTGGATGGCGTAAACTCACCCATTTCATATCCTTCACTCCTGATGGAAACATGTGGTGTGTCGCTAAAGACAATGGGAACATATACAGGGGTCCACCTCCGACTGCAGAAAACCAGCGATATCTGGATAACGCTGAGACTCTGGGAACGGCCTATGATGCTTTTCCTTTTTTTGCCTTTACACTAGACAAGACCATTCACAATGTCATCAGTTTTGAGTTTCTACCTGAAAAGGGCCAAATAGTTTCACCAAAGCTAGAACTCATAGAAGATAAAATCTATGACAACAGGAACAGCAGCTCCACATTGAGGCACACCTTCACGTAAGTACTCTCCTCCATGTAGTCTTTAATACTACTGGTTCTGGTATAATCTGAGGTCGTTATTGGTGTTTCTGCCCAGTGATCTAGGAACCAGTCACTATACTAGTTAATATACATAGTCTACAATGTAGTAAAGTGCAACAATATGGTAGCATAGTGTCACTACTGATGGCACCCATTATTGTGCCTGCTCAATAAAAAGTCCAGCAGGATCCATGGTATTTCAAATTCATTTGATGTCTTAAGACTGGATTCACAGTTAAGAATCTGTGGGGTTTAGGTGTGTATATTTAGGAAGGTATATGCTACACATGCATAGTAACTTTTTTTTTTTGCACAATTTACATTGGACTTAAGAATAGGAATGCTGTGAATCACTTCTATAAACCTAATGTTGCTAGGTTCGTAGTAACTTATAAAGGAATGGATGTGACCGGAATAATTAAGTCTGCAGATAAAAGGATTAGGTGGAGGGAGGCTTTAAATGAGCAAATCTGGGCGCTGTTATGCATTATCGTTTAATTAGACGCCCTAAGCACATGACTACAAACCTAAGAATAAGGGAGCCCTAAGGCATTCGTAAGTCTCTTAAGAGCATAAAACCAGGGGTATGCCATGGGAATCACCTTGCTACTTGTTGCGTAGATTTAGGAAGCGACCACTTAAGTGTGAATTGGGTGACTATTCAGATGAGAATCCCATTTTCATTAATCCATTGCCTTCAGTCTTTGATTAATAGACCCAATGTAGTTATCAGACTGTTGATTTTCAGATCTCTGAAATATCTGTACTATATCTTGGAACAAACAATATACTTGTTGGGAATTCTATTTATTGAAGTTCATTGTTTTCAGTTCCCCCATGTGACCTCGTCCTAATATACCTTCCATACTACATGCACTGAAGTCACTGATTCTTTCCTCTACACAGACTGGTTTTACGCCAGCAAGTCTGTTTTTATACTTGTCCAAACACCATCAATGGGGTTCTCCTAAATGGCATCCTAAACAGTCTATAACCATTCTCTTGTCTGTGTAAAACTCAGATATTCACTCTTAATATTAGGAATCCATTACAGATGTGTCCACATACAACTTTTTCCAAACCAGCAAAATTCCTCCATACATGGCATGAGATTGCTGTGAATAGCAGGCCCATCTGCTGGGAATAGGTGTCGGGACTTGGTTTAACTAAAGAAATCAATAAAAGTCTACATTACGTTTAGCACTCATTGTGGCTCCTGAGTTTCAAAGGTGGAGATGTTAGCCGCTCAGTACTCATAACTGGAACAGATGTGTAGTCTTACAAGGTGACATCACCACCATTGAAACTCACAGCAGGAGTCTCCATAAGTATGGAGTGGGCAATGTTGCCTTCACTGAAAGGCACAGCGGGATCCATTATTAGTGCTAAATGAGAGGCAAACAGTTTAGATTAAATGGTGAACATTGTGCCATACAGTGTAAAGGTAAATGTGGACACATCTGTATGTTTTTGATCTAACTGTTAAACAAGCTGTAGTTGGTGGTTACTTGGGGGAGGTATAGGTTTACTGCCAACGAAGGGAAGATAGGTAGTTATAGCAAACCATATCAAATTAGGTAGGAGAATGCTAGTTTATAATACCCATAAGGTTGTAAAGGGCTATAAAACAATATCTATGAAGGTAGGAGCATTTTGTTCTACAATTCCAGGGACTATGGGAGCATTCTATAATGCCTTCTAGAATAATCAGTGGTGTTAGTACTGGTGAAAATGGAAGTGCTGTCCTTTAGGTGGCAGGCTGGAGACAAGCACTTCTCCATTATCCCCTGACAGTGGGTACTGGCCATCTTGTGGCCTGACCCGACTCCCAGTTTGTCACTGTGCACGCTATGGACAAATTTACTGGCGTTAGTAAGATCTATGGCTGCGTGTGAGGTGGATCCGGGGGGGTTTGGCACCAGCAGTAATATATCTTTTAGCTTGAGATGATAGTGCAATGTGGAAGCAGAGGAATGTTAAATACAGACCCCCTCCTCATCTCCCTTCTCCCTCAGTGTCGGGTGTGATAATTATCTTTCCTACAGGCACTTGGGCTGAACTTATGCCATTAAATCCATTACCTAGGTTGGTGAGGACATTCTATTATACAATACCAGGGACCATGGTATAATTATATAACGTAACTACAGAGAAAATAGGATCCTAAAATTCCAGGTAATGTAGAAACTTGGTATTCTGCACATTCAAGTAAACAAGAGAAGTTCTACAATTAAAAAAGCAGAAAATAAGAAATTAAAATGGTTTGAATTCTTATAGCAATGAACACGACTGGAGATGGTCAGAACAGACATTGTGTAAAAAGGATGAATTATTTCTTTTACTAATCCCAGTATCATTTGCTTTGTTGGTGGCAGGTTCACAAAAACCTTGACAGAGTCCAGCACTTTTTCCCATGAGCATGGATTTACATTTGAAGTTGGAGCTGAACTAAGTTTTAAAACTGGAATCCCCATAGTTGCTGAAGGTGGTACAACTGTGTCCATGAACATGAGCACGACCCACAACTGGGTCTTTACAGAGACCAACGAGACCGAGGTACCTGCTTCCGGCTGTTCTGTTTTTGTTTTACACAACGAGATAAATTGGCAATATTAATATTGATGGTAAAAGTAAACCATATGAGATCTGAGGGACCCACATGTTTGGTCCTTATGAAATCTACTCATTGCATAGATAACATATATCAGTGATCCTATGTCCTTTGTGTGTTTCCAAAGACTCGACTACAAAGGGCCAGATCTAGAGCCACGTACGAGTGCGTTCTTCTGCTTCCGTGACTTTTTATATGCGCTGCGCATCCACGTGGAAGATGTTAGTCATCGTAACTCTGTACGTACGAAGGGGTGAGTCATCCTTACCGCGGCCCGAAATACATTTTGTAGGCGGAGGGAGCATTTAAATTGTACAGTAAGGGCCTGGTTATGCCGTTGCATGTAACGCTCCATTACGTACGAGTGTACTTGCGCTAGGAAAAGTTAAGGTAGGGTTTGGTAACTCAAGTAAATTATGTGCAACCGAGGGAAGTGCCCGGGGGAAGACATGGTACGTCCAATCGTTTAAAGGCGCTATGTAATCATGCTTAAACAGAACTTATGTCTGGATCTGGCCCGAAGTGTTTCCAGTTTTGTTCTTGATATGAAGACCTAATGTACAGGAGCTCTTCAATGTGGAATGTAGACTATAGATGCATCCAGAGTAATGATGGGGACATCAGCTTCTACAGATGTGCTTGTATATTGATATCTGATTTATTAAATCTACAGAGGTTATTCTGCCTCTTAAAGGTGTGAATGATGATTATTTGTATGTGTTTATTGACCTTTCACCCCATACATAGTGCCACAATGGCCAAATAAAAGCCACTGAAATATTGACACTTCATCTATTTTATACTGGAACATCTGTAATATATAGATGCCTATAGAGTCTTTATATCTTTATCACAGTTGGAAGTTTGCATTAAATATTTCATTATTGACCATAGAAGAGGTATAAAACCCATGTGTGGCCTGGATTACTTAACGACTGACACAAAGCTGTACCACAAACTGATCTCCCAGCTTCCATCACAGCTGGGCAAAGACTTTCTATTTGGCTGTGTCAACATCAGTAATAGAAACATAGAAACCTAGAAAGTGACGGCAGGTAAGAGCCACATGGTCCGTCCCGTCTGCCCATTTGTTTTTTTATTAAACTGTACTGACCCTAAGTCCTATTTACCCTTAATTTAGTTTGAGATTTAGGAAATCCTTATATTTATCCTAAGCATGTTTAAACTACTGCCTGTTTCTACTGTTTGCCTCAACCACTTCAGATGGGAGCCTATTATCCCTTATCTATCACCCTTTCACTGACGTAATTATTCCGCACATTTCTTCTGAATCTACCATCCTCCAGTTTATTTTCATGCCCTCGTGTTCTATTACACCTTTCTTAAAAATGCCATCCTCCTCTAGCCGGTCACAACCCTTGATATGTTTGAAAGCTGCTATCATGTCCCCCCTCTCCCTTCTCTGCTCCAGGCTATACATGTTTAGTTCCTCTAGCCTTTCTTGGTATGATTTGTTACAAAGGCCATGGACCATTTGAGTTGCTCTTCTTTGCACAGTCTCTAATGTATTTGTCTTTCTGGAGATTTGGCCTCCAGAACTGAACACAGTATTCTAGGTGAGGTCGTACCAACGATGAAGGTGAATCACTACTTCTCTCTTTATGCTACTAATGCCTCTCCCTATGCAACCAAGCATTTGACTTACCTTTCTCATTGCTTTGTTACATTGCTTGGCTACCTTTTAAGTCAAATGAAATGATTACTAGATCCCTTTCCACCGCAGTAGTTTCTAATGTAATTAAGAATATATCTAGCTTTTGGGTTTTTGTGCCCCAAGTGCATGATTTTGCATTTTGTTGGCATTAAACTGCAGTTGCTGCACTCCTGATCATTCCTCCAGTCTACCTAGATCATCCCTCATTTTCTGTACTCCTCCTAGCATGTCTACCCTGTTGTATATCTGTGTCATCTGCAAAAAGGCATATTTTCCCCTTGATACCACAGGCAATAACACCTATAAAGATATTAAATAGTATTGGTCCAAGTACAGAACCCTGGGGTTTGTCGACTGCTTACCTAACCATCCCCAGAATGGATTCCATTTACTATAACCCTCTGCTGTCTTTCCTGTAACCAAAATCGTATCCATGCAACTATCTCTAAGTCCAATCGCAAAGTTTTCAGCTTATTTAACAGTCTGAGATGTGGCACAGTGTCAATAGCCTTGCTAAAATCTAGATAAGCTATGTCTACAGCTCCCCCTTTATCTAATACTTTACTCACCCAGTCCAAAAATTAAATTTTTCAAGATTTGTTTGACATGATCTTCCCCCAGTGAATTCATGCTGCTTGGGATCCTGTGTTTCTGGATATAATATCTGTGTGACATGAACTTCCCCTAGTGAATCCATGCTGCTTGGGATCTTGTAAGTTACTGGATTTAAGATACTGTACAATTTGTTCCTTAAGTGTTTCCATTACTTTCTGTACAATTTGTTCCTTTAACAGTGTTTCCATCAATTTCCCTACTACTGATGTTAGACTCACTGGTCGGTAGTTTGACGCTTCGCTTCTTCCCCCACTTTTATGCAGAGGGACGACATTTGCTATTTTCCAGTCCTCTGGAATTACCCCAGTAATTAGTGACTGAATAATTCAGTTAATGGTTTTGCCAGCACCCCTCTAAGCTCTTTTAGTATCCATCGAATGTATCCCATCTGGTCCCATCGATTTATCCACTTTCAACTTTGAAAGTTCTTTTAATACCTGCTCCTCAGTGAAAGCGGTTTTAATTGCCTCCTTTGTATTAATAGTCTTACTATTTAAAAGTTGTCCCTTCTTTCTTTTGTGAATATTGACCAAATACTTAAGATCTGCCACAGCCCTTACTATACCCTCTTTAGTTTTTCGCCTTTCATTTATATACTGAAAAAGCTTTTGTCCCCTTTTTGTACGAAGTGTTCCAGTCTTTGCTTGGTTTGTGCATTTTCTGCCCTGATCACCTACTGCTTTACAAAATACTCACTTTTTCTGAAGTGCTGCCAGTACACAGATGTGAAAGGAACGATTTGCCACCTGCTTAAGAGCATTAACCAACTTTATAAATTCATCTATAACAGCCACAACTCCAGCATTGGCTAAGTCATCTGTCCCAAGGTGGATAATGACATAAACCTCATTTTCCTTGCTCACTGTCTTTATAATATTTAAAATGCGCTTTTTATCCCGTGGAGCTGTGGCTCTCAGCAAGCACTTCATCTGATTCCTAATTTCAGAACCTCTATCCAGCTGGATACCCCTAACAATAGAAATCTCCCCCACAAGAAGTGCAGTCCTTCTCAGGGATTCCCTATTCCTGCCATCCGGTTCCCTCAACTCACGTTCTACAAGCACTTCACCTGATTCCTAATTTCAGAACCTCTATCCAGCTGGATACCCCTAACAATAGAAATCTCCCCCACAAGAAGTGCAGTCCTTCTCAGGGATTCCCTATTCCTGCCATCCGGTTCCCTCAACTCATGTTCTACATTATCTGTTGTAATGCACTCCAGCCCTCCAAGTGCTGCATATGAGTTCTGCAGGGACACAGCTTGTGCAATGTGTCCTTGCACAACTGGAACCTTCCTGCATGCATTCCTCACCATAGCCCACCCAGTACGCTTCCTGGGAACTCTCTGAGGCAATGGTGGCATCAAGGAAACAGACATCCCACATATCTCACCATGCTTTCTAGCTATGTCATCCTTCAAAAATTGCATTTTCTGACAAATTGGACAATAATGGAAGCATGAGATGTCTAGTCAGTTGCTTCTTGAGGATTATCCCCTTCTGTGTAAAGCTGATCTGCACATGGTAAATATTGAACTTTATTGGGCACTAGGATGAAAAAACCAAGCTGACTGGATGACTGGTTCATTTTTACTGATGTCTGTTGCATCTGAAATGGCCTTTAAAAAATGGACGCTTTAATGGCTATAACTCTATACATTCATATTGTATAGTTTGACCATCTACATACAGTCTGGTAGTAACAGTATAAATAGAGCAGCTGGATTGAGTTTGTGAGCGGGTTCTCTATGTAAAGTCTGCCTGAGTCTTAATAAATCATTAATTAGCCCTGATTCACATGAATACACAGTGCAGAACCAGCTGCAATTTCAATGAAGAGCCAAAGTCTGAGATATTGGTCACATTATAACTCCCGAAGCAGAGTAATCTCTATTCTGTCTTTAGTATTCCTAGAACAACTTAATTCCTGACTGCACAATTACTATCATACAAATACTTCCCTGGTGATTAGGAGCAGTGGTCGGTCACTATTGGTCATATGGGAAGTACGGGCAATGCACAATTACCATCATACAAATACTTCCCATATACCAATCACTGCTCCTAATCACCAGGGAAGTACAGGCCATGCACAATTACATCATACAAATACTTCCTGGTGATTAGGAGCAGTGATTGGTATATGAGAAGTACGGGCAATGCACAATTACATTATACAAATACTTCCTGGTGATTAGGAGTAGCGACTGGTATATGGAAAGTACAGGCAATGCTGATCTTAGTTTGTTCATGTACATCATGTCTTTATTAGATTTCTGGTCTATATAAACCCCCTGTCTCTTGCCTCTTTCTGATATTGTGTCTCTTAGGGGGCTGATCCAGAGGCGGATGTCCTATTGTGTGGTTTATCTCGTTGTGATTTTGCATTATGCATGCTAGAAACATTGCAGACTTGCTGTGACCTGTTAGCAGTGTGAGGAAGAGGTGGAGATGTGTAGTCAGGACATGAAGTGCTCCCCGTCCAGAAATAAGGGCAGTTTTTGCCAAAACACTTGCACAAGAACCAATACATGTCAAAGTCCAGGGGGTGACTCAAGGATCTATCAGACCATTGCATTAGTATTTGAAGCCCCTCCGTATCACACCTGAACATTAGCACTGATAAATGAGAAGGGAAGGTCTCTAACAAGGTCAGTCCTTCTCCTTACATCACTGCACACTACGAACACAAATACAAAAGAAGTATTGCTACGGAAAGTAAGTCACACACTAGTGATTTAATTGAGTCCACAGGATTTCATGTTCTGGTGGCATTAGATTTCACAGACTGCTAGAGGGACCTTGAATTATAGATATTAACTCTTTGGCATCACTGATTGATAACATCAGCGACATGTGTGATGACAGCTTTCATTATACAGGTCTAGAGTTACAATCATATAAAAAAGAATTGGTCCAACACCGTATGGTAAACTACTTAACCGCTGTCTCTGGCAGATATTGCGTCACCTTGGCAACCCAATATGGAGTAAAGTGTTACACATAGATAACAATACTGATGATCCACGAGAAGTCATTGATGGAAAGATGGATGAGATACTTCAACTGAAATGGGAATTTAGGAGATCTTACAATGTCTTTGACCACTTTGGGAGAAGTGATAGGATGGGTGTCATGGTTGAACCCTGTAAATTGGGTCACAGGAATTTGGTGCGTGGGTAAAAGCCTTGGTGATAGGAATATTAAAATTAGTAATAATTATAATTATTGTATTAAGCATACGAAGTGTTCAGTGTGTACTTGAACGAAGGACGAAAAGGAAATGGTAATGAATGTGACTGAGCTGACAGAAGTAAACCATACGACTCTATTTTATGACCCAAATAAAGAAAATGTTTAGATGACTGGTCTTGTCTGTCAAAGGGTGGTCTGTTAATGCGTAAATATTAAACATTGTGAGGGCATAAAATAAAGTCATATTCATATTGTTTTATATTAATCAGTGTATCGATTGCTGAGTTTGAATAGACAAGGTTTCAAATAAGGACATGAAAATAGGCCTGAGCCCGTTCATGCATACGGTTGAAATGAATGTATTTTATAAGGTGATATTATAGTATCATAGCAGAACACTAGTGATGTCAATGAAATTTTAAAAGAAACAGGCTTCCACATTAAAGGTGTTTACCTCCAAGGGAAATTACATTGCAGATACCAGTCAGGTAGGGTGTGATAGTATCTATACACAGGTGGCTGGTTTTATGGTGGCAATTATAGATGGAGGACCCTTATTGCCCCCCCCCCTTCCCTCAGGGACCAGGCAACAGCATTCCAATTCCCTGCCCTAGGGATGATTATCAGCATTCCAAAACAGAATGAGATTGGGCGTGCTCAGTATACACGCTGGACTATTACATTTATTTCATATATCCTTGGGGATAAAAAGGATATATGTAGCTTAGAAAATACTTGTATATTCATTTATGGACTTAAAGTTGTTTTTATGCATCAATCACATTTCAACGGTATACTTGCACAGGCTTATCTTCGCGGCTTTCTCACTTATAACCATAATACTGTATTGAGATTGTTTCTTTTATTTCTGTCTCTGTATGTGTATAAATTAAAACATGTTCCAATATAGTTTAATATGTTTTGTGATCCTCAGGAGGCTTCAATTTGCATCTTTTTTGCCAATCGCCATTACAACATTATAATTTGGTAATATTTAGCACCATTAGATAGCTTGCAACATTTTAAGAATAAATGTGCTTTGATATGATAGTACATAGTTATAATCATAGATTTTGTGTAAAATGTCTAAGGATGAGATGGGGTAATAAAATATGCTAATTGACCCTCCTGATGAGCCAAAGTGGGATTAAGAGACAACCAATCCCAACAAGATCCAGAAGATCCACCAATCCAAGAAACAGCTGAATGAACAACTGTGATGTCATGTTTCTTGTGTCTCAATGTAAATAAAGCGCTGTCCATGAAATATAATTTAGACGGTTTTTGTATTGAAGCCTTGGGCAGACTGTTCCTGCGTTTATCGCCTGCGTTGATTGGTGAGATACTTGTATTTTGGCTTTATGAGTGTGTTTTCTGTATACTATTGAACTATTTTTGTGCGTTGGAACACAACTTGCGATCTGGATATTGTTTCTTTGCAGATCAATGCAATTTATGCAACTTTTGTGCAATATTATCGCAATTAATAAACTTTATGTAATTTTCTTTTGACAACAAAACACGTTAACACGGTCTCCTGTTAATTTGCTCTCTCACTTGTTACTTCTCATGTGCAATGTCCTCCTCCCTCCTGTCATCACCCCTCTACCTTGTCCTCATCACTTCACACCCTTTTCTCTACTGTCTGTCTCTGTCCTTATTCACCTGCTTCTACACATCACTTGTTACATGTGCAATGTCCTCCTCCCTCCTGTCATCACCCCTCTACCTTGTCCTCATCACTTCACACCCTTTTCTCTACTGTCTGGTCTGTCATTATTCACCTGCTTCTACACGCACATCCAACATATTTATTTTCCATACATATTATTTTGCTATTTTTGTACTGTTTCATTTTTGCATTGTACATGAATTGTATTCCTTATTCGTGTTTTTATACTCTCTGTTAATTATTGTATTGTATATGTAACTATTGGCTTTGCTATTGCCTCTGTATGGAGCTGCAGATACCGTGTGGCGCCTTATAAATAAACATTAATAATAATTATAATAATAATAAATCAGCATCTGCAAGGGAGGTCTGGCCACTCACCATGCATATGAGAAATGCAGTAGAACCTAACAATTCTGCTTTTCTTAGCAGATCACCGGGCTGGTATAGATGCATTAATTGCGTGACCTGTGGCCATATGGAAACAGGTTCCAGCTTTCAACATACTGGAACTGGACATTCTTTCAAGATAAAGCATGTTCTTACATGCTCTTCAAAATTTGTAATATACTTCCTTCGTTGCCCGTGTGGACTGGTTTACGTGGGCAAAACCGTGAGGACCTTTAAAAAATGCTTTAATGTACACCGTTCTGCAATCCGTATAGCCCTTAACACTGGTACAGCTGAACAACCTGTAGCAAAACATTTCTTGCAGCTCCGTCATACCCTAGCCGAATTACGGTGCAAAATCATTGACTGTATTCCTCTCTCCCTCCGTGGGGGTGACAGAGAGAGTTTTCTCCTCTGCTTGGAATCCAGATGGATCTTTAAATTGGACAGTGTCTCTCCCCATGGACTTAATGAATCTCTTCTGCTGAATTGCTTTTTGTGATCTGTTTTGTGGCTCAGATTTTTTTATATTATATTTTTTCTTATTGTTTTTGTTTTTTGCTAATTTTCTTTCATTGTTGTCCTTTTTATTTCTATTCGTGTTTTCTTTTATTTTTGCTGGTTGGTAGTTTTATTTTGTATCTTCATCGTGTATTTGAATTTTTTCTTATGTCTATTTTTTTTCTCCTGCAGACAATGGACTTGGATCTCTGGGCCAAGTTGGGCGTCCCCGCTGCCTAGCAACATGAAGGAACTGATTGGAGACGTGGGGCAGGTGTCACCGAGTGGCTGCGATCCCTGTCGTTCAGGTCTTGATTGCAACGGTAGGCGGGCTCTTGCTTGTACCTCTACCAGGGCCGGTGTCTGTCTGCTGAATGGGGTGAGTTTTTCTTAGTTTTTCTTATTTATATCGGGTGATTGTATTAGTATGTCTTACCCTGTATGGTAATCCTAATGAAAGTGGCAGAGTGCCACTGAAACGTCGATCTATACGTACCTCCATGAATTAAATCCTTTTTTGTATTCAGTAGTCTCCTGAGTGCCGCTTCCATTTCTCTCTCTCTCTCTCTCTCTCTCTCTCTCTCTCTATATATATATATATATATATATATGG
>WWET01009283.1:8776-20314 GCA_011038615.1 Limnodynastes dumerilii
ACCCTCTCCTATCATGTGCTCCTTATAAATCCCTCAGACCTGGGACCTAATCCAGAGCCCTAAGGCAGCCAATTACTATCCAGAGCTGCGTCTTCTGTAACTGTGGGTGGAATGTACAGAAAAGGCGTGAGTTTGAGACGTGGAAACAGCTACGTATAGACGGAGGCTGCGTCGTGTCACACACAACATATTATACAAGTTTACATGCTACAAATTTTTTTTTTTACTTCATAATCAAATTAAAGTCCTAAAAAATGTTACAACCTGCTACATAATGTCCCCTCTGCTTATTAAGCTTGTGTCGGGATGATCTACTACTAACACTAGGGCCTTTTATTGGATGAAAGTCTCCTATGTTATACTTGCAGCAGACGCTCTCATTTGCATGTATTAGAAACCCCCCCTTGCATTATCTCAGAGCACAGCGATGGGAACGCAGGGGGAGGGGCAGCCGGGCGTCCATCTTTCTGCGCTCGATCCTGTTCTGCGCAATATGAAAAGCAGACGGAGGCGTATTCCCGGATCAGGGGTCTAGTATATAGCAGCTATAAAGACAGAGACTTTTCTATGCTGCTCCCAGAGCCCTGTGACACCTGTGACGCTGCATCCTGACTCCTCACCTGCTGCTGGTTATTCCTGTGAGGAGCCTCTATGTTTGCTGTGATCACTTGCAGGACATGACCCATTCCGTTAGGTACAAAATACTCTGCTCCTTAGTTTCCAACTGTCAGTTACTATGGTAACTTTGTTGAATAGACAAACCGTTTATAAATATCAGTTAAGCCATTTCACCAGATAAGTGACAGTTGGAAGCTGAGGAACGGAGTGTATTGTATCTAATGGAATGGGTCATGTTGCAGGGTCTGTGTTTGCTTTCACCGCACTGTGTGACTATGATGCTGCAATAAAGCTGCCGTAATTTGTGCAGTTCTCCCGGTATCCCAGGAGAGCACGGCAAATCTCCTGCACTGGGCTTGAGGGCTCGCCCCCCTCCTAGCAACACTAGTTTTCCTAGTGTTGCTAGGGCCTGGCCAGGACGCGATTTGCGTCATCAAACTCCGCCCCCACCCCTAGAAATACCCTAAGCGATCATTGATGGTTAGTGGGTGGGGCTTCAGGAGGCAATTTGCATAAATCACACCCTCGAGTCCCGCCCCTCCAAGGCTTCTATCGCTTCCCTCCAGCAATGTGTAGATTTTTTTTAATTATTTATATTGATAATAGTAATATAAAAAAAATGTAATTTGCAAGAGCTAGTCATTGTGAGATATATAGATACTGTAATATACTAACACAACAGAAAGCGCCCCAGCACTCTTGCATAACCTGTAACTAACCATGTCATTGTATCATAAAACACAGAA
Organism: Limnodynastes dumerilii; assembly: GCA_011038615.1. NCBI lineage: Eukaryota > Metazoa > Chordata > Amphibia > Anura > Limnodynastidae > Limnodynastes > Limnodynastes dumerilii. The sequence continues at coordinate 10,141 of WWET01009283.1, forward strand.
AGATTCGTTCTATACATTTTGTAAATACATGATAAGCCCCCAGCCACTTACAATATACAGATATATGATAAGCCACCAACCACTTACATTATACAGATATATGATAAGCCACCAGCCACTTACATTATACATTGTACAGATATATGATAAGCCACCAGCCACTTACAAGGCTTCTCTGTTTTGCTGCTAACTCTAATACTGTCAGAGTCCAAACTCATATATCATATATTTTTTAATTGAGAGCTCACCCCCAGCACAGGTCCCCAAGTCTCCAAAACAGCCACTCTGACACAGCGCCCCCTCTCAGCTGCTATCCCAGACACGCTTTACAACAAACATCCAGAATGGAGGTTGCTCAAATCAATGTATGAGGTAATATGGACCAGGTGCTGTAAGGTAAGGTTTATTTTAAAACGTGTCTGGGATAGCAGCTGACAGGGGGCGCTGTCTCAGAGTAGCTATTTTGGAGACTTGGGGACCTCATTATTACCCACAATGCCTAGCCACTCACCCCTCTGACCACGAGGCCAATAACAGGTCCAGACTCTTGGTGCCAGACCCGTCTGGTTTATTGCTCTTATGGTTATCACCCTCTCACAATGATTTCAGATCAGGGCTATGCTGGTAGCATGTTGTAGTGAGATGATAACCTCTCTCAGGCCCTGGGTCTACTGCTCTCTCTGCTCTGCTAATCACAGCATGACTTACTGGCACTCAGAGCTGGTCTGACTAGTAAATTATTAGTGGAAAGATAAAATAAGACCAGGAGGCTTGTGCTTTATTATCTGCCACCAGGGGGCGATAGAGCAATGCTGGGGCCTGATGTGATCCAAAGATGTGTTTCTAAGCATAATATACAATCTCTCTATCAGATATAGCGACAAATTTACTAAGCTGCGGGTTTGGAAAGGTAGAGAAATTGCCTATAGCAACTAATAAATCTATCAGCTCACATAGATTCACGGATTCAAGTTTAAAAAGCAGTCACACAGAGGATTTATCATTAACGGCCAGAGAACAGTTGACAGACACAGACTCGTTCAGTCAAAAGCATTGTTCTGCTTTATTAAGGTTACTTGTGAAGATATATAGAGCTCTGATCATTAAACTTTTAGGAGGAAACCTAATCTACACAGTGTTCTATGATTCGCTGAATTATTTATCTTGATTACACGTGACAATTGCAGCTAATAAATATGAAAACACATAACGTGAGACTAAGACCCATATAGCGTATATCCCGTTATTATCAACTGTTGTCATAATACTGAGTCTTACCATCTAGTTCCTAAAGACCTTGACTTTCACAGATATCTAAGACACAGCTATGCAATTATATTTTAAGGAACCCAGCTGCACATCATTCCCCAACCTGGGCTATAATTCTCAAGAACTTCCAACATGCATTCCTTATCTCAAGGTCTTACACAAACACTTCTTAGGAGGGGGGGGGGGACCTTGGTTTCTAGTCTTTGAAACTGCTTCTAACTAAACTAATAAAATGAATTGAAGCAATACACAAAATGGATGCCTAAAAACAAAAAAATGTAAAACCCCCAAAACACTAAACAACAATATGCAACAGCGAGCCGGGTTCCTCAACTACGGCTGTCTTACAGACATGGCCGTAATTAGCCAAAAGATAGCCGCTGCGTAGTAACTATTGTACGTAATCTACGTGTCGTAAGAGGATCCCTCATTACAGATAAACAGAGGAGAGAGAACCAGAGAAGACCAAATAGGAGACAGAGATCCCGAAAGAATCCCACCTTAAACCTCAGATCAGACCTTACAGATCAGAGAGGAGACAGAGGATCCCTGATTACAGATCAGAGAGAGAGAGGATCCCTGATTACAGATCAGAGAGAGAGAGAGAGAGAGAGCGAGAGTGGATCCTTATTACAGATCAGAGAGAGAGAGGATCCCTGATTACAGATCAGAGAAGAGAGAGAGGATCCCTGATTACAGATCAGAGAGAGAGAGAGGGAGGATCCCTGATTACAGATCAGAGAGAGAGAGAGGGAGGATCCCTGATTACAGATCAGAGAGAGAGAGAGAGAGAGAGAGAGAGTGGATCCTTATTACAGATCAGAGAGAGAGAGGATCCCTGATTACAGATCAGAGAGGAGAGAAAGGATCCTTTATTGCAGATCAGAGAGGAGAGAGAGGATCCTTTATTGCAGATCAGAGAGGAGAGAAAGGATCCTTTATTGCAGATCAGAGAGGAGAGAGAGGATCCCTGATTACAGATCAGAGAGAGAGGGAGGATCCCTGATTACAGATCAGAGAGAGAGAGAGAGAGGATCCCTGATTACAGATCAGAGAGAGAGAGATCCAGGGAAGATCCCTCATAACATAGACACATAGCTATAATATGGTTCTTGTACATCTGAGCTCGTGCACTGGAATACATCTGATGAGTCAGGTTATGTACATCCACCATCAGCCAATCACATTGCATCGACATTCCCAGACACGCTCCCTCTCCCCAGCCATCCAATCAGCAGTGCCGGGTCCTGCAGGATAGCGTAGTGTGGAGAGAGCGGCCTATCACATTCCCTGCCCTAGGTGTTACACTGCAATGCTGACTGTACTCGGAGGTTGTCATCTGAGTGACGTCTAGATGATCGCAAATAATATTTTACAGTTTTAATAAAAACATGAAAAATACGATTACTTTTCCCTCCTGTGTGTAGCGATGATGTGACGCGAGTGCAATACAGAGGCCGTCATGTCTGACCCTTTGTAATACATTCAGATGGTCCCATCCCAACGGGAGGGTGTGAAATACGTTGTGGAAGCCCCTCCCCCTCCCTCAACGCGCCTCTCAGAACGCAAGCCGCCGCAGTTGCGCACCCTCTGGGGCGTATATTGACGATGGATATAGCGATCGAGGAACGTCATACTCACGGGGTCTGAGCGTTCGCACACGAGCAGGAACCGCACTCTTCTGCACGGATCTGCGTTCAGACTCCCGTGAGTACGATCAGGTCCTCGATCGCTAAATCCATCGTGAAAATAGCGCCGTCCAAGAAGGTTCCATCCAGAAGGGCGGATTGTTTGATACGACGCTGACACACGGCTGCTCTGATTGTCCTCGTCTTCTGACATATTTCCCTTTTCCTTGTTCCTTTAGCAGTTTTATCCCCTAATGGCGGCTCCTGCGTGTGCTCCCGGGGCGGATAATGAGATGTCTATCAGGACATACCTGACACCTGATTTACTAACTGGTTTTTCTTGAGGGACAGGGAGGATTCTCGGTGAGCTGAGCAGCGGCGTCCCTATGTATGTGCTCCCCTCTCCCCCTGAGGTCTCCCCCTGGCTCCGGTCTGCTTCCTGGGTAAGTCCAGTGGTAACTGATCTAGTTCAGGCTGCGTTGAGTAGTTGCGTTTCCTGGGAGTTGTTTGATAGTTTGGGGATGATGATAAAATGATGATAATCTGGGTTTCAGGAGCAGAGACATTAAGCAGGGGGAGTAAGGGGGGTTTATATTCTCTCTCTGACCATCAATAATTCTATTCCATAATAATTCCCTGGACAAAGCCTCGTGGGAATCAAATATAAAATGTAAAAGCAGAATGAGCGGAGACGGGATTAATCTGTCACTTCAATCAGTATGTTCAATGCTTCGCGGCCATGTGCAGCAGATTGACATAGAGGGAGATGGTAATGGCCTGTGCTGCAATAAGGAAGCAGGGGAGGGATGGTGATTGTGTCAGTGCTTATACCCTGACACAAGATCTGTACATTGTGTAATGTGCTCCACTATCACATCTGTACCTGCAATATATAACTACTATTATACTGTGTAATGTGCTCCACTATTACTGTCACAGAGAGCGTTACTGGATGTCTCACATGTCCTGCTGTCACAGAGAGCGTTACTGGATGTCTCACATGTCCTGCTGTCACAGAGAGCGTTACTGGACGTCTCACATGTCCTGCTGTCACAGAGAGCGTTACTGGATGTCTCACATGTCCTGCTGTCACAGAGAGCGTTACTGGATGTCTCACATGTCCTGCTGTCACAGAGAGCGTTACTGGATGTCTCACATGTCCTGCTGTCACAGAGAGCGTTACTGGATGTCTCACATGTCCTGCTGTCACAGAGAGCGTTACTGGATGTCTCACATGTCCTGCTGTCACAGAGAGCGTTACTGGATGTCTCACATGTCCTGCTGTCACAGAGAGCGTTACTGGACGTCTCACATGTCCTGCTGTCACAGAGAGCGTTACTGGATGTCTCACATGTCCTGCTGTCACAGAGAGCGTTACTGGATGTCTCACATGTCCTGCTGTCACAGAGAGCGTTACTGGATGTCTCACATGTCCTGCTGTCACAGAGAGCGTTACTGGATGTCTCACATGTCCTGCTGTCACAGAGAGCGTTACTGGATGTCTCACATGTCCTGCTGTCACAGAGAGCGTTACTGGATGTCTCACATGTCCTGCTGTCACAGAGAGCGTTACTGGACGTCTCACATGTCCTGCTGTCACAGAGAGCGTTACTGGATGTCTCACATGTCCTGCTGTCACAGAGAGCGTTACTGGATGTCTCACATGTCCTGCTGTCACAGAGAGCGTTACTGGATGTCTCACATGTCCTGCTGTCACAGAGAGCGTTACTGGATGTCTCACATGTCCTGCTGTCACAGAGAGCGTTACTGGATGTCTCACATGTCCTGCTGTCACAGAGAGCGTTACTGGATGTCTCACATGTCCTGCTGTCACAGAGAGCGTTACTGGACGTCTCACATGTCCTGCTGTCACAGAGAGCGTTACTGGATGTCTCACATGTCCTGCTGTCACAGAGAGCGTTACTGGATGTCTCACATGTCCTGCTGTCACAGAGAGCGTTACTGGATGTCTCACATGTCCTGCTGTCACAGAGAGCGTTACTGGATGTCTCACATGTCCTGCTGTCACAGAGAGCGTTACTGGATGTCTCACATGTCCTGCTGTCACAGAGAGCGTTACTGGATGTCTCACATGTCCTGCTGTCACAGAGAGCGTTACTGGACGTCTCACATGTCCTGCTGTCACAGAGAGCGTTACTGGATGTCTCACATGTCCTGCTGTCACAGAGAGCGTTACTGGATGTCTCACATGTCCTGCTGTCACAGAGAGCGTTACTGGATGTCTCACATGTCCTGCTGTCACAGAGAGCGTTACTGGATGTCTCACATGTCCTGCTGTCACAGAGAGCGTTACTGGATGTCTCACATGTCCTGCTGTCACAGAGAGCGTTACTGGATGTCTCACATGTCCTGCTGTCACAGAGAGCGTTACTGGACGTCTCACATGTCCTGCTGTCACAGAGAGCGTTACTGGATGTCTCACATGTCCTGCTGTCACAGAGAGCGTTACTGGATGTCTCACATGTCCTGCTGTCACAGAGAGCGTTACTGGATGTCTCACATGTCCTGCTGTCACAGAGAGCGTTACTGGATGTCTCACATGTCCTGCTGTCACAGAGAGCGTTACTGGATGTCTCACATGTCCTGCTGTCACAGAGAGCGTTACTGGATGTCTCACATGTCCTGCTGTCACAGAGAGCGTTACTGGACGTCTCACATGTCCTGCTGTCACAGAGAGCGTTACTGGATGTCTCACATGTCCTGCTGTCACAGAGAGCGTTACTGGATGTCTCACATGTCCTGCTGTCACAGAGAGCGTTACTGGATGTCTCACATGTCCTGCTGTCACAGAGAGCGTTACTGGATGTCTCACATGTCCTGCTGTCACAGAGAGCGTTACTGGATGTCTCACATGTCCTGCTGTCACAGAGAGCGTTACTGGATGTCTCACATGTCCTGCTGTCACAGAGAGCGTTACTGGACGTCTCACATGTCCTGCTGTCACAGAGAGCGTTACTGGATGTCTCACATGTCCTGCTGTCACAGAGAGCGTTACTGGATGTCTCACATGTCCTGCTGTCACAGAGAGCGTTACTGGATGTCTCACATGTCCTGCTGTCACAGAGAGCGTTACTGGATGTCTCACATGTCCTGCTGTCACAGAGAGCGTTACTGGATGTCTCACATGTCCTGCTGTCACAGAGAGCGTTACTGGATGTCTCACATGTCCTGCTGTCACAGAGAGCGTTACTGGACGTCTCACATGTCCTGCTGTCACAGAGAGCGTTACTGGATGTCTCACATGTCCTGCTGTCACAGAGAGCGTTACTGGATGTCTCACATGTCCTGCTGTCACAGAGAGCGTTACTGGATGTCTCACATGTCCTGCTGTCACAGAGAGCGTTACTGGATGTCTCACATGTCCTGCTGTCACAGAGAGCGTTACTGGATGTCTCACATGTCCTGCTGTCACAGAGAGCGTTACTGGATGTCTCACATGTCCTGCTGTCACAGAGAGCGTTACTGGACGTCTCACATGTCCTGCTGTCACAGAGAGCGTTACTGGATGTCTCACATGTCCTGCTGTCACAGAGAGCGTTACTGGATGTCTCACATGTCCTGCTGTCACAGAGAGCGTTACTGGATGTCTCACATGTCCTGCTGTCACAGAGAGCGTTACTGGATGTCTCACATGTCCTGCTGTCACAGAGAGCGTTACTGGATGTCTCACATGTCCTGCTGTCACAGAGAGCGTTACTGGATGTCTCACATGTCCTGCTGTCACAGAGAGCGTTACTGGACGTCTCACATGTCCTGCTGTCACAGAGAGCGTTACTGGATGTCTCACATGTCCTGCTGTCACAGAGAGCGTTACTGGATGTCTCACATGTCCTGCTGTCACAGAGAGCGTTACTGGATGTCTCACATGTCCTGCTGTCACAGAGAGCGTTACTGGATGTCTCACATGTCCTGCTGTCACAGAGAGCGTTACTGGATGTCTCACATGTCCTGCTGTCACAGAGAGCGTTACTGGATGTCTCACATGTCCTGCTGTCACAGAGAGCGTTACTGGACGTCTCACATGTCCTGCTGTCACAGAGAGCGTTACTGGACGTCTTACATGTCCTGCTGTCACAGAGAGCGTTACTGGATGTCTCACATGTCCTGCTGTCACAGAGAGCGTTACTGGATGTCTCACATGTCCTGCTGTCACAGAGAGCGTTACTGGATGTCTCACATGTCCTGCTGTCACAGAGAGCGTTACTGGATGTCTCACATGTCCTGCTGTCACAGAGAGCGTTACTGGATGTCTCACATGTCCTGCTGTCACAGAGAGCGTTACTGGATGTCTCACATGTCCTGCTGTCACAGAGAGCGTTACTGGACGTCTCACATGTCCTGCTGTCACAGAGAGCGTTACTGGAGGTCTCACATGTCCTGCTGTCACAGAGAGCGTTACTGGAGGTCTCACATGTCCTGCTGTCACAGAGAGCGTTACTGGAGGTCTCACATGTCCTGCTGTCACAGAGAGCGTTACTGGACGTCTTACATGTCCTGCTGTCACAGAGAGCGTTACTGGACGTCTCACATGTCCTGCTGTCACAGAGAGCGTTACTGGCCGTCTCACATGTCCTGCTGTCACAGAGAGCGTTACTGGACGTCCGACATGTCCTGCTGTCACAGAGAGCGTTACTGGACGTCTCACATGTCCTGGCAGTCACAGAGACTCTTACTGGACGTCTCACGTGTCCTGCTGTCACAGAGAGCGTTACTGGACGTCTTACATGTCCTGGCAGTCACAGAGAGCGTTACTGGACGTCTTACATGTCCTGGCAGTCACATAGGGGCTGATCCAGAGCTACGCCCACCGTAGTTACTAGCGTAAGCGTATGATCGGCTGAAACTACTATTATACTGTGTGAGAGAAGTGGGGACAGTCGGTGTGAAGAGGATCTCTTTAAGCAGTTGCTATTGACGCTTTTCAGGGCGTTGTGTTGATAATATATTCGCCAACAGGATAACTTTCGCAGGTGGAAGGTTACACCTGGGCAATACCATGTCCAGTTTCAAGCCCGTTAGGTTTCATCTGTTGCAAATAGTATTGAAGTTGAGAGGAGGAGTATCCTAGCCAAGGCTAAATAGTGCATTAGTACTTTATACATTACCTGAAATTCCATTTGGTCTTGGGCGAGGTGTAAATTTCCACCTGGTTTGCTCTTACAACATAAATCTTATATCTTTACAATGTGGATTCAGTTCATTATGGACATATTTATTTATTTTGTGTTTAATGTTTTCTTTTCTTTTCACTAATTACATTTCCAGGTACAATGAAATTCCACTTTTTCGTATTATGCGCTGGTTTACTGATTTTCCTTTTGACGTTATTCAACGGAACGATGCTTCTGAATTTAGTGACAACTAGAAGAAAATTATTGAATTATTCATCAGATTTGTTACAAAACATCTACACTGTCACCACTACCAACAGTGCAATCTCCAACATCTCAACCCCTTCTAGAGAGTCGGTGACCCTTGATGACGGAGTGTATAATTATCATTTGAACCTCTCCCTTTTCCAAGCGGAGTTTCCTCATCTACAGAATTATATCTGCTCAATCCTTCACAGCCCGGAAACCGATTCTGAGACCTCAAGACCCCTTGTCGTAATGGCAATCAAATCTCAACCAAGCACAGGAGACAGAAGGAAGGCTCTTCGAGAAACTTGGGCACGTCAATGCGATATAGACGGTTACCGGTTGAAGCCAATATTTTTGGTGGGTCGAACAGACAATCTTGGGCAAATGGAAATTGTGACGGTCGAGAGCCGGGAATTTGGGGACATTCTCCAGTGGGATTTCAGCGAGGGACATCACAATCTATCCCTGAAGGAACGTTGCTTCTTGGAGTGGCTGCACCACCATTTGCCTCAAGTAGATTTCATATTCAAAGGTCAGTGAATAGACACACATATAAATATAATTGCTCCAATGCCATCATTGCATCAATGCCATGATCCTCTTACTGTTAAACGTAATTTCTCTTTGTATGTTGGTGGCATCTTTGTGTTCTTAACTTGTCCAGCTTTACAGATCATTGCTGAATGTTTGTTTTTATCTTCAGGCGATGACGATGAGTTTGTCAATCCTCGTGCCATTGTTCAACACATAAAAAAACATGGTGCCAACCGTTCAATGCTACATGGGTATTTGCGACCACACTCACCTGTCATGCGCACCACCAAGTATGGCATTTCCAAAACGCTCTTTCCATCCGACGTGTATCCCACTTTCCTATCAGGTGGAGGTTTTATGTTTCCTGGACCCTTGGTCAAAGTTCTCCATGAAGTATCTCAGAAGATCCCGGTGTTTCCATTGGACGATGTGTATTTTGGATTCTTGGCTCTTGCAGCCAATTTAAATTACAGACATGATTCTGGATTTCATGTCTATGGACTTAAGTTTGACCCTTGCCTATATCGACAAGCTTTGGTTGTACATGGGATAGAAAAAGAAAAATTAGTGGAATATTGGGAAAAGGTGCAGAATGCTCAGTGCTAGTGGAAGGTCATGAACTTTATTGCCCATCAGACTCTTCAGGACTCCTCTGGACCAATTTATGTAACGAGGGAATCCCTATAATTTGTGTAACATAATTGTATATAGATTGATTTTACTTGTGTTAAATTATTATCTTCAGAATATTTACTCATGTTGTTGGGTGTTTTACATTTTCTTTCCTTTTGTGAACACATTTTATAGAGAAATGTAACTATTTTAACCCACCTGGTGGTTAATAACCCCTTAGTTCTTAAACCGACACTTAGGGCCAGATTTACTAAGCTGCGGGTTTGGAAAAGTGGAGATGTTGCCCATAGCAACCAATCAGATTCTAGCGGACATTCTCTAATATGTAATAGTAAAGTGAGAGATAGCATCTGATCGGTCGCTATGGGCAACATCTCCACTTTTCCAAACCTGCAACTTAGTATACCTTAGTATTAATTTATTTAAGAAAGTGAACACCCAAAAATATAAATATATATTATATTAGTTTATTTGAACCAAAAGTAAAGAACAGGCTTAGTAAATCTAGCTTGTAGACTTCTTTTCTAAACATAGACATCCTAAATATTGTAATGACCCCATTCCAGCTGACATACGTTCCAAATATTTTCGTTGGATGGTTCCCACAAATATAACAGAAAATATAAAGTGTCAATTACACAATATTATCTTTATGTTACATACTCCGAATCTCCCAGTAGCTGAGGATAACATGCCATAAACCTCATATCCCAAATTTCCCTCATCAAA
>WWET01009284.1:4890-28937 GCA_011038615.1 Limnodynastes dumerilii
ACTAAATAGTAGCTGTGACCAATTTCTAAAGTAGGTGTGAGAAATATTATGGAAAGTGAGCTTATTGTACCCTGGATTTCCAGTGGTAGGTGATAAGCCTTGGGTGTCGGGTCCTTAGTTCCTTCCTCAAGGTATGACATTAACCTGCACCGTTCCTTTTCCTTTCAACATTATTGACCTAGGGCACTCAGTTTTAGCCTGGTAAGTGTATTCTTTCCAAGTGTTTAGTTTCCCCTGTTGAGAGTTTTGCTAGGTAATACCCCGTTCAGATTACCGGCTAAAAGCCGGAGTTTTCATGAAACAGCCGGGTTTCACCCCACTTGCAGAGGACGCCGTGATGCAACCCATTGGAAATTTGACTGGCCTAATAATCTTAATGAAACTCAGGGCCTATGCCCCCTCTCTACAGGGAGCTACCCCTCTTACTTATACCCCGTTCAGATTACCAGCCCTGCAAATCCCCTGGGTTTTCAAACCCTGGGGATTTGCAGGGACACGCAGGGCTGCCCGTTCACACTAACAGCGGTGACCCGGGATTTCCCTGGTCACCGCTGTGCAGTGGAGCTGTGGAACCCGGCTTTCTTCGCAAACCCCTTCTTTTTAGCTGGGGTTCGCGTTCAGATTGCCAGAAAAAGCCGGGGTTTTCATGAAACCCGGCTATTTCATGAAAATCCCGGCTTTTAGCTGGTAATTTGAACGGGGTATTACTAACCCCTGAACCACTTAACAAATCCCACAGTAGGTGGCTGATGCAGAGTTTGAGAGTAAGGGAAAAACTGGTGCAATTATAGACCTGAGCAACAGTGCCATTTCTAGACCTAGCAGAGCCCAGGGTGGAAAAAAAATTCTGCCTCCATTTCTGCCCCTTCTATTTTAACATTTACTAACCTTTGCAGCCATCTTCTGCCTCTTTCTCCGCGGGGCTCTACTGGAATGATGCTGCCTACCAGTTTCATCCACATAGACTGGACTGTACTGGGAATACAGGGTCCCCATGGGAGCTCTGTAAGACCAATCCTAATTAATGAATAATGCTGCCACACATGTAAGCAGCATTATTCAATGAAACAAGTTTGGTACTACAGGGCTCCCCTAGGAGCCCTGCATACTCCGTACAGGTTGTGTGAATGACGCTGGGTGAATCATGTGGCCGGCATTTGTGTGAGCTGTGGTCTTTGTGACCCAAAGGGGAGCTGCCCTGCTGGGTGCCCCATTAAAGTAACCTACAATTGCATGGATCACCTCAAAACAAAAAACGGCCCTGCTGAGCAAAACCATGGGGAACTGAAAGGTATGCAAAATTTAAATGCGTTTAGAGATGAAGTTTTTTATTTAGCTCTGTTATTCTGTGCTTCCAATCAAACAATCAAAAGACTGTTTCACCAGATATCTTGCCAGTGTGTACTATCCAAAGAGCTCCTAATAGACACAATACACACTTGCAAAAAACAAAAGATATCTTTCCATCATTGATCTGGCATATTAAGAATTCCAAAAGATCAAATCAAAAGATTACAGATTATTTAAAATGAATTTCCGCATCTTTGGACAGTACACACTGGTACACGTCTGGTGGAAACCCATGCAGACACAGGGAGAACATACAAACTCCACACAGATAAGGCCTAGTCTGGGAATTGAACTCATGACCTCAGCACTTTGGGCCTGATGCAGAACAACGCATGCTTGCGAGCTAATGCTGATCGTAAGCGTAAAATCGGCAGAAAAAACGCACCGCGCATGTGCCTGGTGACAACTTCTGGTAGTAAAACACTGATTTTCGTAGCGGCGATTCGGACGTCCGTATACTTTGCATTTTTACCAGCGAAGGTGCGTGTTTATATTATGAAGTTCGTATGGACGCTGGAGTTAAGGAATATAGGCGGGGGGAGACATTTAAATTGTACAGTATGGGCGTGCTAAGCGTCGTTCATACGCAATGAAGTTCACAGCAAATGTCTTTAGTGGCTGGCAGGATCAATTCTTCACCGATGGTGAAAGGCTTCTTAGCCTTAATAATACAATATGATGCTCTCAGTGCACTCGCATTTGTTGATGTGGTGGCCATCTGTAATTCTGTCCTTCTTGTTCATGCTTTTTTCTTTCAAAATACTCAGAAGGCTTGTGTTTCAATGCAGGGTGCTTGGTCTCCAAGTGGCGAAGCAGTTTTGAAGGCTTCATTGCCTCATTAGAGAGCCGGTCGCCGCATATTATGCAGAGCGGGTTTGGTGCGCGGGAATCACCTGTTGCAATAAATCCATATTTTAAGTAGGACTCCTGATATTGTCTGTTAAATGCAGCTTTCTTTTTCTTGGCAGTCGTAGGCTCTTCTTCAGTCTCCTCACTGCGCCTTTTCCACTTCGCAAAGAAACTTTCCATAGAATTTTGTTTTTTACTCATTTTGCTAGCTTATAGGTTTAATTTTAGCGGCAACATATCAAGTGACCGAGACAAGCGTCAAGAGTGAATCATAGACGGATGTAACAGAGGGAATCTGGTCATTTTTTAAAAATAAAACATCAGATAATAAATATAAAGTTATATAATTTATTCAGATAATAAATAAAACGGAAATAATGTAAGTTATTTATTCTTTCTCTGCGACCCGGTACCAAATGGCCCACGGACCGGTACCGGCCTGGGGGTTGGGGACCGCGGCCTTAGACAGTAGATCTTATTTTATCGTCATATTAGAAAAGTGTTCAGATTTTAGTAAAGACGAAAACATGATAGTGGGTAGTGATATGTTTTTGACAATAAATGTCAGTAAATGGTGGATTTGAAATAAACATTGTATATTTTAATATTTAAAAAAATAAAATGTAATAATAGCGACTTGGATGATGTGTCATTCATGTCCTCTAATCACCACTCAGAGTGAAGTGACAGATGTAAATCGACATTTCTGTTACATATTTTTATCGATGGTCCCTCCTCATGAATATACAATAATAGAACTTTAATATATATAATCAAAGTTAGGAAAATTATTATTTAATATAGATAATGTTACTCAGAAATCCAACTGGAATATATACAAAAAATCTCTATATATATTTTGACTTTAGTTAGGATCAAAAATACATTAGATAATAGAGTAACACACAATGGTGGTACCAGCTTGTGAGAATATAAGTCCCACTGTATACTCGTGAAAACTAAGATCAAATATGAAAGAAGATGTATATATATGGATAATTGTGTTAGATAGAATTAAGAATAAATATAATAATAATAAAATAAAAATAAAAGTAAAAATAAAAATAAAAAATAAATAATAAATATAAATGAAAATGGAAATAAATAAATATGAAAAATAAAAAATTTAAAAAATGTATGTACAGATGAAGTGATAAAGAATATTATTAGTAATAAGAGTAAATTATAGTAAACAAAAAATGATCTTACAGAAATATTAATGAATTGAGAATTATTGATGAATGTGGATGATGGCTGTAATTAGACAAAAATGAATAGCGGAAATTGATCCTGAAATGATATGTAGTAAAATCAAAAGTTAGTAAATGTTGTATGTATAAATAAATAAAATATAAATATCAAACATTACCTGTATTAAATATGCTAAATGAAAATAAAGAATGTGAGAGTTGCTGAATTAGAAAAAAAAATATATAAGGGATTAATTAGTTAGTGAAAATGGATTAGAAAACTACGCCAGAGAACAAAAAATATATGTTATACCAAAAAAAAATGAATGATGAATGAAGGTTATCTGTACCAAGAGTAAATATCAACTTAGGTGATGCATATAATTGATAATAAAGAGAAGTGAAATCATACAATAATTTTGGATTTAGTGATTCATAATAAAATGACCAGTTTGGGTAACCAGATTTATTTCTATTTATTAGAGTAATTAGAGAATATGGACTCATATATGAGTATTTATGGGGGGATATATTCATCGCATATTGACATCACCTCTATATGTATAGGTTATTGCTGGGTTGAAAAACCTGTGTCCTTGAATTCGATAGTGTCATTGAGGCCCTCTGGATATAAAGTTTGTAACTGAAATATCCAGAAGGCCTCACAAAGACACAGTTTGGTAAAACGATCACCTCCTCTATCCTTCTCCCCAACATGTTCAACTCCATACAGGTGGATATTTTTAGGATCTCCATCATGCACTCTCGTCATATGCTTATACAGACTATGAGCAGTGGCCTTTTTAATGATCTGGCCCCTATGTTCCCGAAACCTATCTTTCAGTTTGCGCGTAGTCCTGCCCACGTATTGCATGTGGTAGGAACATTGTAAAACATAAATACCGAAAGATGTTTCGCAATCAATGTAACTTTTGATATTAAAGTCTAAGCGCAAACTGAAAAGAGATCTAGATTTTGTTGCATCTACCATGAATGCACAGGTGAGACAAATCTTTTTTTCTACATTTGTAACAACATAGTGCTTTCCTATCTAAGGTCTGTTTGTTACCCCTTAGCTGTTTTTTCTCTAATACCCTACTCGGGGCTAAGAGATTTTTTACATTTTTGTTTTTCTTAAAGATGATTGTTGGATTTTCCCCTAAAAGAGGTCCTAATATGTTGACTTGTTTAAGTAGGGAGAAATTTGTTTTAATAATACTTGAAATTTGTTTAGATTTAGTATTATACCTAGTGATATAGGGAATTCTTTCCGGTATTGTTTTTTGTTCAGAATTTGTTTTAGTGATTTTATCAGATCTTGAAATCAAAAGTTCAGATCTCTCTAAATTTTCTGTGTGCTCCAAAGCCTTATTCAAGATACCGTCTGGGTAATCTCTATTTTTGAAATCGGAGTACATTTTATCTGCTTGTATTTTAAAATCTGCTGGATTGGAACAGTTTCTACGTAGCCATGTGAATTGGCCTCTAGGGATGTGGTTAACCCACGGTCTGTGGTGACCACTCCGAAAATATAAATAATTTGCTGCATCCGTAAGTTTATTATAGTTAATTGTAGTCACCGTATCCCCCCTGGCAGAGAGTGTGATATCCAGAAAATTAACTGTGCAGGGATCGTGTGTGTGAGTGAAACTTAAATTATAGGGATTACTGTTGAGGTATTGAACAAAAGTGTCCACTAAATGTGGTCCCCCTTCCCAAATAATAATAAGATCATCTATGTACCGCATATAGTGCACCAAGCTCGCCCCGAACTTGCCATGCCAGATGAATTCAGCTTCGAACATACCCATATATAGGTTTGCAAAGCTTGGAGTGAACTTGGTACCCATTGCGGTACCTAGGATCTCTAAAAAATAAACTGTGCCGTAAAGAAAGAAATTGTGATAAAATGAATGTGATGGAGTCCAAAATAAATTGTCTTTGGGCCTCATACACATCGGGGTCACTTGACAAAAATTAGTTAATTGCCTCCACCCCTTGAGTGTGTGGTATATGGGTGTATAAAGTTTTCACATCCAAAGTGAAGTTTTCAAAAAAAAATTAAATGTGCATAGTGTCTCTAACATATGATTTGAGTGGAGTAACATATTTTTGCAAAAAAGAATCAATGTAAGTTGATAAATTTGAAGTGAGTGAATCAATTCCTGAAATAATTAGATGCCCTGGTGGTGAGGTTAGGGATTTGTGCACTTTGGGTAAATAATAAAAGATTGGAGTGACCGGGTGTGGGTTAAATAAAAAGTGAAATGTGAGTTTGTCAATCACACCCTCTGCCAGGGCCCAATCTAGCAGGTTCTTTAGCTCTTTTTGATAAGAGTTAGATGGATCTCCCGTTAATTTTTTATATAAAAATTAGAGTCTGAGAGCTGCCCCATGGACTCAGCGTGGTAGTCTCTGTAATTGAGAACCACCACGCTGCCCCCCTTATTGGCAGCCCGTATCACTATTGATGAATCATCACTTAATTTCTTTAGAGCCTTGCGCTCCCTCATTGAAAGATTATCCCTATGCACACCCGTTTTCTTCAAAGAGATAGAGTCAGATGCAACACATAATTTCTTAAAGCTATTGAGAGTGGCTCTATAAAAGCTCTGTATAGCAATGCTTTTTTGATTTGTAGGATAAAAGTTAGACTCTGGCTTAAAGGTCTTTTTCGGAACGGGGGGAGAGGGTGTTATTAATATCGAATATAGGAATAGAAGGCATGGGCAGGTCTATATTTGATCTGTTTAGACTAGCGCTCTTTGGGACACTCCTGTGTTTGCTTTTGTTTCAGGTCTATAATACCGCCTTCTTTCTGTAGATCTTCCAGATCATAGAGACAATTTAATTCATCAATGTCAAGAAAGATCGGTTCTAGATCAGGATCATATTTTTTTATTTGTTTGTTTAAAAAATATCTCTTTCTGCAGAGGGTTCTAACATACTTATTGAGCTCCATAAAGAGCTCAAATAAGTTGGGTTGGGTACAAGGGGCAAAGATTAGATCTCTTTTAAGAAGAGAGATTTGTGTGGGTTCTAGGTTCTTATCTGATAAATTTCTTATTTTTTTTGCATTATCAATCATCAGACCCTTTTTGCATTTCCCTCGTCCCCCTGTGTTCCTAGGTCTTTGTGACGTTTTGGTGATCTCATTATTAGAACTTCGTAGGGATTGGACAATGTGAATAGATCTGTTTACCCCAAATGGTCATTTTATTATGAATCACTAAATCCAATATTATTGTATGATTTCACTTCTCTTTATTATTTATTATTATTTATTATATGCATCACCTAAGTTGATATTTACTCTTGGTCCAGATAACCTTCATTCATCATTCATTCATTTTTGGTATAACATATATTTTTTGTTCTCTGGCGTAGTTTTTTAATCCATTTTCACTAACTAATTAATCCCTTATATATTTTTTTCTAATTCAGCAAATCTCAATCTCAAATGCTTGATATTTATATTTTTTTATTTTCCCCATAATATGCCTCCAGTTACAAATCGGAACAGTTAGGAGGTATGGTGTAAGGAACTTAGTTCCATATGATGGCATTTAAGAATGTAGGGGCTGTGCTTCCGCTCTGCCTGTTAAGATGGGCAGTGGGCAGCATGTAAAGTGTACATTGTATTCCCCATAATATGCCTCCAGTTACAAATCGGAACAGTTAGGAGGTATGGTGTAAGGAACTTAGTTCCATATGATGGCATTTAAGAATGTAGGGGCTGTGCTTCCGCTCTGCCTGTTAAGATGGGCAGTGGGCAGCATGTAAAGTGTACATTGTATTCCCCATAATATGCCTCCAGTTACAAATCGGAACAGTTAGGAGGTATGGTGTAAGGAACTTAGTTCCATATGATGGCATTTAAGAATGTAGGGGCTGTGCTTCCGCTCTGCCTGTTAAGATGGGCAGTGGGCAGCATGTAAAGTGTACATTGTATTCCCCATAATATGCCTCCAGTTACAAATCGGAACAGTTAGGAGGTATGGTGTAAGGAACTTAGTTCCATATGATGGCATTTAAGAATGTAGGGGCTGTGCTTCCGCTCTGCCTGTTAAGATGGGCAGTGGGCAGCATGTAAAGTGTACATTGTATTCCCCATAATATGCCTCCAGTTACAAATCGGAACAGTTAGGAGGTATGGTGTAAGGAACTTAGTTCCATATGATGGCATTTAAGAATGTAGGGGCTGTGCTTCCGCTCTGCCTGTTAAGATGGGCAGTGGGCAGCATGTAAAGTGTACATTGTATTCCCCATAATATGCCTCCAGTTACAAATCGGAACAGTTAGGAGGTATGGTGTAAGGAACTTAGTTCCATATGATGGCATTTAAGAATGTAGGGGCTGTGCTTCCGCTCTGCCTGTTAAGATGGGCAGTGGGCAGCATGTAAAGTGTACATTGTATTCCCCATAATATGCCTCCAGTTACAAATCGGAACAGTTAGGAGGTATGGTGTAAGGAACTTAGTTCCATATGATGGCATTTAAGAATGTAGGGGCTGTGCTTCCGCTCTGCCTGTTAAGATGGGCAGTGGGCAGCATGTAAAGTGTACATTGTATTCCCCATAATATGCCTCCAGTTACAAATCGGAACAGTTAGGAGGTATGGTGTAAGGAACTTAGTTCCATATGATGGCATTTAAGAATGTAGGGGCTGTGCTTCCGCTCTGCCTGTTAAGATGGGCAGTGGGCAGCATGTAAAGTGTACATTGTATTCCCCATAATATGCCTCCAGTTACAAATCGGAACAGTTAGGAGGTATGGTGTAAGGAACTTAGTTCCATATGATGGCATTTAAGAATGTAGGGGCTGTGCTTCCGCTCTGCCTGTTAAGATGGGCAGTGGGCAGCATGTAAAGTGTACATTGTATTCCCCATAATATGCCTCCAGTTACAAATCGGAACAGTTAGGAGGTATGGTGTAAGGAACTTAGTTCCATATGATGGCATTTAAGAATGTAGGGGCTGTGCTTCCGCTCTGCCTGTTAAGATGGGCAGTGGGCAGCATGTAAAGTGTACATTGTATTCCCCATAATATGCCTCCAGTTACAAATCGGAACAGTTAGGAGGTATGGTGTAAGGAACTTAGTTCCATATGATGGCATTTAAGAATGTAGGGGCTGTGCTTCCGCTCTGCCTGTTAAGATGGGCAGTGGGCAGCATGTAAAGTGTACATTGTATTCCCCATAATATGCCTCCAGTTACAAATCGGAACAGTTAGGAGGTATGGTGTAAGGAACTTAGTTCCATATGATGGCATTTAAGAATGTAGGGGCTGTGCTTCCGCTCTGCCTGTTAAGATGGGCAGTGGGCAGCATGTAAAGTGTACATTGTATTCCCCATAATATGCCTCCAGTTACAAATCGGAACAGTTAGGAGGTATGGTGTAAGGAACTTAGTTCCATATGATGGCATTTAAGAATGTAGGGGCTGTGCTTCCGCTCTGCCTGTTAAGATGGGCAGTGGGCAGCATGTAAAGTGTACATTGTATTCCCCATAATATGCCTCCAGTTACAAATCGGAACAGTTAGGAGGTATGGTGTAAGGAACTTAGTTCCATATGATGGCATTTAAGAATGTAGGGGCTGTGCTTCCGCTCTGCCTGTTAAGATGGGCAGTGGGCAGCATGTAAAGTGTACATTGTATTCCCCATAATATGCCTCCAGTTACAAATCGGAACAGTTAGGAGGTATGGTGTAAGGAACTTAGTTCCATATGATGGCATTTAAGAATGTAGGGGCTGTGCTTCCGCTCTGCCTGTTAAGATGGGCAGTGGGCAGCATGTAAAGTGTACATTGTATTCCCCATAATATGCCTCCAGTTACAAATCGGAACAGTTAGGAGGTATGGTGTAAGGAACTTAGTTCCATATGATGGCATTTAAGAATGTAGGGGCTGTGCTTCCGCTCTGCCTGTTAAGATGGGCAGTGGGCAGCATGTAAAGTGTACATTGTATTCCCCATAATATGCCTCCAGTTACAAATCGGAACAGTTAGGAGGTATGGTGTAAGGAACTTAGTTCCATATGATGGCATTTAAGAATGTAGGGGCTGTGCTTCCGCTCTGCCTGTTAAGATGGGCAGTGGGCAGCATGTAAAGTGTACATTGTATTCCCCATAATATGCCTCCAGTTACAAATCGGAACAGTTAGGAGGTATGGTGTAAGGAACTTAGTTCCATATGATGGCATTTAAGAATGTAGGGGCTGTGCTTCCGCTCTGCCTGTTAAGATGGGCAGTGGGCAGCATGTAAAGTGTACATTGTATTCCCCATAATATGCCTCCAGTTACAAATCGGAACAGTTAGGAGGTATGGTGTAAGGAACTTAGTTCCATATGATGGCATTTAAGAATGTAGGGGCTGTGCTTCCGCTCTGCCTGTTAAGATGGGCAGTGGGCAGCATGTAAAGTGTACATTGTATTCCCCATAATATGCCTCCAGTTACAAATCGGAACAGTTAGGAGGTATGGTGTAAGGAACTTAGTTCCATATGATGGCATTTAAGAATGTAGGGGCTGTGCTTCCGCTCTGCCTGTTAAGATGGGCAGTGGGCAGCATGTAAAGTGTACATTGTATTCCCCATAATATGCCTCCAGTTACAAATCGGAACAGTTAGGAGGTATGGTGTAAGGAACTTAGTTCCATATGATGGCATTTAAGAATGTAGGGGCTGTGCTTCCGCTCTGCCTGTTAAGATGGGCAGTGGGCAGCATGTAAAGTGTACATTGTATTCCCCATAATATGCCTCCAGTTACAAATCGGAACAGTTAGGAGGTATGGTGTAAGGAACTTAGTTCCATATGATGGCATTTAAGAATGTAGGGGCTGTGCTTCCGCTCTGCCTGTTAAGATGGGCAGTGGGCAGCATGTAAAGTGTACATTGTATTCCCCATAATATGCCTCCAGTTACAAATCGGAACAGTTAGGAGGTATGGTGTAAGGAACTTAGTTCCATATGATGGCATTTAAGAATGTAGGGGCTGTGCTTCCGCTCTGCCTGTTAAGATGGGCAGTGGGCAGCATGTAAAGTGTACATTGTATTCCCCATAATATGCCTCCAGTTACAAATCGGAACAGTTAGGAGGTATGGTGTAAGGAACTTAGTTCCATATGATGGCATTTAAGAATGTAGGGGCTGTGCTTCCGCTCTGCCTGTTAAGATGGGCAGTGGGCAGCATGTAAAGTGTACATTGTATTCCCCATAATATGCCTCCAGTTACAAATCGGAACAGTTAGGAGGTATGGTGTAAGGAACTTAGTTCCATATGATGGCATTTAAGAATGTAGGGGCTGTGCTTCCGCTCTGCCTGTTAAGATGGGCAGTGGGCAGCATGTAAAGTGTACATTGTATTCCCCATAATATGCCTCCAGTTACAAATCGGAACAGTTAGGAGGTATGGTGTAAGGAACTTAGTTCCATATGATGGCATTTAAGAATGTAGGGGCTGTGCTTCCGCTCTGCCTGTTAAGATGGGCAGTGGGCAGCATGTAAAGTGTACATTGTATTCCCCATAATATGCCTCCAGTTACAAATCGGAACAGTTAGGAGGTATGGTGTAAGGAACTTAGTTCCATATGATGGCATTTAAGAATGTAGGGGCTGTGCTTCCGCTCTGCCTGTTAAGATGGGCAGTGGGCAGCATGTAAAGTGTACATTGTATTCCCCATAATATGCCTCCAGTTACAAATCGGAACAGTTAGGAGGTATGGTGTAAGGAACTTAGTTCCATATGATGGCATTTAAGAATGTAGGGGCTGTGCTTCCGCTCTGCCTGTTAAGATGGGCAGTGGGCAGCATGTAAAGTGTACATTGTATTCCCCATAATATGCCTCCAGTTACAAATCGGAACAGTTAGGAGGTATGGTGTAAGGAACTTAGTTCCATATGATGGCATTTAAGAATGTAGGGGCTGTGCTTCCGCTCTGCCTGTTAAGATGGGCAGTGGGCAGCATGTAAAGTGTACATTGTATTCCCCATAATATGCCTCCAGTTACAAATCGGAACAGTTAGGAGGTATGGTGTAAGGAACTTAGTTCCATATGATGGCATTTAAGAATGTAGGGGCTGTGCTTCCGCTCTGCCTGTTAAGATGGGCAGTGGGCAGCATGTAAAGTGTACATTGTATTCCCCATAATATGCCTCCAGTTACAAATCGGAACAGTTAGGAGGTATGGTGTAAGGAACTTAGTTCCATATGATGGCATTTAAGAATGTAGGGGCTGTGCTTCCGCTCTGCCTGTTAAGATGGGCAGTGGGCAGCATGTAAAGTGTACATTGTATTCCCCATAATATGCCTCCAGTTACAAATCGGAACAGTTAGGAGGTATGGTGTAAGGAACTTAGTTCCATATGATGGCATTTAAGAATGTAGGGGCTGTGCTTCCGCTCTGCCTGTTAAGATGGGCAGTGGGCAGCATGTAAAGTGTACATTGTATTCCCCATAATATGCCTCCAGTTACAAATCGGAACAGTTAGGAGGTATGGTGTAAGGAACTTAGTTCCATATGATGGCATTTAAGAATGTAGGGGCTGTGCTTCCGCTCTGCCTGTTAAGATGGGCAGTGGGCAGCATGTAAAGTGTACATTGTATTCCCCATAATATGCCTCCAGTTACAAATCGGAACAGTTAGGAGGTATGGTGTAAGGAACTTAGTTCCATATGATGGCATTTAAGAATGTAGGGGCTGTGCTTCCGCTCTGCCTGTTAAGATGGGCAGTGGGCAGCATGTAAAGTGTACATTGTATTCCCCATAATATGCCTCCAGTTACAAATCGGAACAGTTAGGAGGTATGGTGTAAGGAACTTAGTTCCATATGATGGCATTTAAGAATGTAGGGGCTGTGCTTCCGCTCTGCCTGTTAAGATGGGCAGTGGGCAGCATGTAAAGTGTACATTGTATTCCCCATAATATGCCTCCAGTTACAAATCGGAACAGTTAGGAGGTATGGTGTAAGGAACTTAGTTCCATATGATGGCATTTAAGAATGTAGGGGCTGTGCTTCCGCTCTGCCTGTTAAGATGGGCAGTGGGCAGCATGTAAAGTGTACATTGTATTCCCCATAATATGCCTCCAGTTACAAATCGGAACAGTTAGGAGGTATGGTGTAAGGAACTTAGTTCCATATGATGGCATTTAAGAATGTAGGGGCTGTGCTTCCGCTCTGCCTGTTAAGATGGGCAGTGGGCAGCATGTAAAGTGTACATTGTATTCCCCATAATATGCCTCCAGTTACAAATCGGAACAGTTAGGAGGTATGGTGTAAGGAACTTAGTTCCATATGATGGCATTTAAGAATGTAGGGGCTGTGCTTCCGCTCTGCCTGTTAAGATGGGCAGTGGGCAGCATGTAAAGTGTACATTGTATTCCCCATAATATGCCTCCAGTTACAAATCGGAACAGTTAGGAGGTATGGTGTAAGGAACTTAGTTCCATATGATGGCATTTAAGAATGTAGGGGCTGTGCTTCCGCTCTGCCTGTTAAGATGGGCAGTGGGCAGCATGTAAAGTGTACATTGTATTCCCCATAATATGCCTCCAGTTACAAATCGGAACAGTTAGGAGGTATGGTGTAAGGAACTTAGTTCCATATGATGGCATTTAAGAATGTAGGGGCTGTGCTTCCGCTCTGCCTGTTAAGATGGGCAGTGGGCAGCATGTAAAGTGTACATTGTATTCCCCATAATATGCCTCCAGTTACAAATCGGAACAGTTAGGAGGTATGGTGTAAGGAACTTAGTTCCATATGATGGCATTTAAGAATGTAGGGGCTGTGCTTCCGCTCTGCCTGTTAAGATGGGCAGTGGGCAGCATGTAAAGTGTACATTGTATTCCCCATAATATGCCTCCAGTTACAAATCGGAACAGTTAGGAGGTATGGTGTAAGGAACTTAGTTCCATATGATGGCATTTAAGAATGTAGGGGCTGTGCTTCCGCTCTGCCTGTTAAGATGGGCAGTGGGCAGCATGTAAAGTGTACATTGTATTCCCCATAATATGCCTCCAGTTACAAATCGGAACAGTTAGGAGGTATGGTGTAAGGAACTTAGTTCCATATGATGGCATTTAAGAATGTAGGGGCTGTGCTTCCGCTCTGCCTGTTAAGATGGGCAGTGGGCAGCATGTAAAGTGTACATTGTATTCCCCATAATATGCCTCCAGTTACAAATCGGAACAGTTAGGAGGTATGGTGTAAGGAACTTAGTTCCATATGATGGCATTTAAGAATGTAGGGGCTGTGCTTCCGCTCTGCCTGTTAAGATGGGCAGTGGGCAGCATGTAAAGTGTACATTGTATTCCCCATAATATGCCTCCAGTTACAAATCGGAACAGTTAGGAGGTATGGTGTAAGGAACTTAGTTCCATATGATGGCATTTAAGAATGTAGGGGCTGTGCTTCCGCTCTGCCTGTTAAGATGGGCAGTGGGCAGCATGTAAAGTGTACATTGTATTCCCCATAATATGCCTCCAGTTACAAATCGGAACAGTTAGGAGGTATGGTGTAAGGAACTTAGTTCCATATGATGGCATTTAAGAATGTAGGGGCTGTGCTTCCGCTCTGCCTGTTAAGATGGGCAGTGGGCAGCATGTAAAGTGTACATTGTATTCCCCATAATATGCCTCCAGTTACTCTCCTTCCCCCCCAATATTCCCCATAATATGCCTCCAATTCCCCTCCTTACCCCCAGTATTCCCCATAATATGCCTCCAGTTACCCTCCCCCCCAGTATCCCCATAATGTCCTCCAGTCTCTCCTCTTTACTTACCTGTTTCCTTTCTGCTCCGCGGTGCTGTTAATGCAGACAGGAAGTGCTGATAAAAGAATTTCCTGTGTGACCTGCTGCTGCAGAAGCTCACACAGGAACTCCTGTATGAGCACTTCCAACCTGTATAGTGGGGAGAGGGGGGATGTCCGGCGCCATACTGGATAGGTGCCGGACATCTCCCTGCTCCCCGCTATACAGATCGGCAGCGTTCATACAGGAGAATGTATAAACTATGCCAATCTGTATAGCGTGGTGCGGGGGGATGTCCAGCCCCTATCCAGCATGGTGCCGGGATGTACCGCATCCCCTCGCAGAGCGGGTCGCACCGGCCTTGACTACAGAAAACACAACCAAACTAAATGGCCACTCACAATCAACTGAATGTCATAGAGTGTTGCTGCTTGTCATGCAGGTTCAGACATGTTCAAGATCACTACGTATGCAATTATAACTGCTTCTGACTGCTTTGTTTACTAGGTGGAATTACAGTCTTGTTATTTTATAGACAAACAGTCAGGTCCATAAATATTGAGACATCGACACAATTCTCATATTTTGGGCTCTATACAGCACCACAATGGATTTGAAATGAAACAAACAAGATGTGCTTTAACTGCAGACTTTCAGCTTTAATTTGAGGGTATTTACATCAAAATCAGGTGAACGGTGTAGGAATTACAACGGTTTCTATATGTGCCTCCCACTTTTTAAGGGACCAAAAGTAATGGGACAAGCTAAACAATCCTAAATCACACTTTCACTTTTTAATAGCTTGTTGCAAATCCTTTGCAGTCAATTACACCCTGAAGTCTGGAACGCATAGACATCACCAGACGCTGGGTTTCATCCCTGGTGATGCTCTGCGAGGCCTCTACTGCA
This sequence comes from Limnodynastes dumerilii, assembly GCA_011038615.1. Taxonomy (NCBI): domain Eukaryota; kingdom Metazoa; phylum Chordata; class Amphibia; order Anura; family Limnodynastidae; genus Limnodynastes; species Limnodynastes dumerilii. The sequence goes on from WWET01009284.1 coordinate 19,936, forward strand.
AATGTCTTCAGTTCCTGCTTGTTCTTGGGGCATTTTACCTTCAGTTTTGTCTTCAGCAAGTGAAATGCATGCTCAATCGGATTCAGGTCAGGTGATTGACTTGGCCATTGCATAACATTCCACTCTTTAGCTTTAAAAAACTCTTTGGTTGCTTTTGCAGTATGCTTCGGGTCATTGTCCATCTGCACTGTGAAGCGCCGTCCAATGTGTTCTGAAGCATTTGACTGAATATGAGCATATAATATTGCACAAAAAACTTCAGAATTCATCGTGCTGCTTTTGTCAACAGTCACATCATCAATAAATACAAGTGAACCAGTTCCATTGGCAGCCATACATGCGCACGCCATGACACTACCACCAACATGCTTCACTGATGAGGTGATATGTTTTGGATCATGTTTTGGAGCAGTTCCTTTCCTTCTCCATACTCTTCTCTTCCCATCACTCTGGTACAAGTTGATCTTTGTCTCATCTGTCCATAGGATGTTGTTCCAGAACTATAATGGCTTTTTACATGTTGTTTGGCAAACTCTAATCTGGTCTTTCTGTTTTTGTGGTTCACCAATGGTTTATATCTTGTGGTGAACCCTCTATATTCACTCTTGTGAAGTCTTCTTTTGATTGTTGACACATATACACCTACCACCTGGAGAGTGTTCTTGATTTGGCCAACTGTTGTGAAGGGGTTTTTCTTCACCAGGGAAAAAATTCTTCTGTCATCCACCACAGTTGTTTTCCGTGGTTTCCAGGTCTTTTGGTGTTGCTGAGCTCTCCGGTGCGTTCTTTCTTTTTAAGAATGTTCCAATCTGTTGATTTGGTCACACCTAATATTTTTGCTATCTCTGTGATGGTTTTTTTTATTTATTTTTCAGCCTAATGATGGCTTGCTTCACTGATAGCAACAGCTCTTTGGATCTCATATTGAGAGTCTACAGCAACAGATTCCAAATGCAAATGTCACACCTAGAATCAACTCCAGACCTTTTACCTGCTTAATTGATGATGAAATAACGAGGGAATAGCCCACACCTGTCCATGAAATAGCTTTTGAGTCCAAAACATGGGTCGGAGGGATCCGCACTTACAGTTTCTTGTTAAAGTCCACAGTTCTTTTCTCTATGTTGCCTCTTGTTATATAGAATCTGTATGTCTCTCACTCTTCTCCTGTTGAGGCTTCCTATATGATTCCGTCTCCAATCTTCCTTCCCGATTAAATATGGACAAGTCCAGAAAATTGATCTTTTCTTGACTGGTAGTAAATGACAGTTTTATTCCCCAGTCGTTATTATTAAGGTGTACACAGAATTTTTCTAAGGAGTCATAGTCACCATTCCAGAGAAAAATAATATCATCAATATACCTGTGATAAAGTTTGAGATGATTTCCTACGTCTGGGTAAGAGTAGACCCATAACTCCTTAATAAGAACAAGAGAGTAAAAGTGTGAGTAGAAGACGGCAGGGGACTATCATCTTTTTACCTATAGTATTGCACAAAGATCTCTTCTTTCCTTTATCCTAAGGACTGGAACCAGTGGGAAGGAGAGGAGAACGAAAGGACACGAACCTCAACAGGAGAAGAGTGAGAGACATACAGATTCTATATAACAAGAGGCAACATAGAGAAAAGAACTGTGGACTTTAACAAGAAGCTGTAAGCGCGGATCCCTCCGACCCATGTTTTGTATTTATATAATCTTGGTTTCCTAACAGTGGAGGTTCCACGATTAGGGAAGTCCATATAGAAGGGCTGATCATTATTATTTTGATTAGAGTGTAACCTTTAGGAAAGAGGGGATCGCAGCTTTTTAACATCTAGGGGCGCAGATTAGTGGTTCCATTATATAGCTTTTGAGTCCATTGTCCCATTACTTTTGGTCCCTTCAAAAGTGGGATGCACATATAGAAACCGTTGTAATTCCTACACCGTTCACCTGATTTGGATGTAAATACCCTCAAATTAAAACTGAAAGTCTGCAGTTAAAGGGCATCTTGTTTGTTTAATTTCAAATCCATTGTGGTGCTGTATAGAGCCCAAAATATGAGAATTGTGTCGATGTCCAGATATTTATGGACCTGACTGTACCTTGTACAGACATCCATTTATACATAATATGTATAAATGTTAGATAATGAGGCAATAGGAATGACAGAATGAGGAAGAATACTAAAGAAGAATCTTGTGAGTGAGATGGGGTCACATAATTATGTGAGGTGGAGGTTATTTATATGTAATAAAGGGTACTCTGCTGGTACAATTAGCAGCTGTATTTTTATTGAAAGCCCATATAGTGAGATATATAATATTTATCTTTGCACAAGCACATTAACGTAGTAGGAATGTGTTGAACTGACCTTCTGCTTCCACGTCAAGAATACATTTTTAGCTTGGAATGTATTCTTTTTAAATAGTGAATCATAAGTCCCATTATAGCTGCTATGGTCATAGGTATATCACATTATGTGATCAATTTACATTCTTAATCCTTTCTGTCAGTGCCAAAAATTCTCCTATTAGGTATGTCATTATTCCATGTCCTTGATTAAGTGATGTAACTCTTTAAATGTCCATATTGTTTGTAAGTCAGTAAAATGATAACCCCCATAACATTTCTATTTTTATTTTTGTATTTTATAATTATTTTAATTCATGTTTATCTCTATAAAGACATTCTACTTTATTTTAAATATATAACAATATATTAGATATTCTGTGTGATATAAACATGGTATAAGTAACACCTCTATGAAACAACAAAAAAGTTTTGCCATAATCGCTCTGATTTCCCAAGTCTCCAACTCTGGGCAATGACGCAGCTACTTACCAGTAAGGTCCAATCACAGGAGGGGGAGCTTGATTCTAAGTGCTTCACCAGATCAGTACCACCTGATCCAGCAGGTGATATTAAAGTCAATTTGTGGGGATCGTGGCCATTTTTTTCAGTTACAGTTGTCTCATTTATTTCCAGCTTCGTCAACATTCTTCCATGTGTCAGTTTCATCATCTCCCTCCCTAGGGGGATCCGCAATCATGGGTTTTCAGTCTTCCTGCAGACCACCCAACCCATCAATCTATGGAGGCCTTTTTTAAAGCATTGGTTCTTCTTTATGATAGCCCAGATCCTTGCCAATGGTGGAAGACAAGATCATGTCCATATGACTAGAATAGAAATCCTCTGTGGAATACTGCACTTAGTTTAGATGTTGGGCTACAGAGTGCCAATGGAAAAACCTGTCGGTTGTCTAAAAAACTAACAAGGATGTCCTGGCACAGTATCCTCCTTCCAAAACCCTTAAGGCAGCTTGCTATTAAAGTAGATAACTACATTATGGAGTGACACATGTCCTTCAGATCCTGTTATCTCCATGGAGGAGCCTATGCAAATATACTCCTACAAGCTGTGAAACCAAGAAAAGTTGCAGAGTGATGGGACTGTGCCTATACTGTGAAGAGGGTGCTTATAAAACAGCACAGTTCCCCAAAAGAATAAAGGAAATCTGGCAGGAAGGGGCTGATCCAGAGCTAGAGGTTGTTGCAGGGAAGCGGGGGAGGGAAAATAATGATGCTTGGAAGGGCGGTGTTATTGTACTAACGCCGCCGTCCCAGCGTATTTACACTCACTTACGCTGGCTGAAGTTAGGGTAGCCTTCAGCCGCCGTAAGGGAGTGTAAATACGATAGGGAGGGGGAGTGTCAGGGGGAGTCCCATGATGTAACGCTGAGCGTTTGTACGCTCAGCGCTACATCGTAGGTCTGGATCAGGCCTGAAATGTCTAACCTTGATGGGTACAGAAGAAGTCCATCTCATCTCTTCCAAGAATTCACTGATGGCTCCCGTACAGCTACATCTTCCTATAGAAACACAGGATCTCTCTATATTTATTAACAGTGGTGATGCAGGAAACTTTTTAGACAGAGAATCGGGTCCACTACCTGAATATTACTCTCCTGGACCTTGAACATCCCATTACCCCTTGGATGGTCAGACCCTCTGGTACAGTATTGGAATGAGTGTTTTAGAACATTTCCAGCTCCTCAAACCTTGCTGCAAGCTTCGCCTCATGTATCAATGAAGGAACCCATGCAATTGGGCCATTCCCTGCTTACTCCCCAAGAATTGAAAAGCTGCCAGCAGTGTTATCTCTGCCTATATTATGAAGATCCTGGACACTTCCACTCCTCCTTCCCCAAGTACCCGGGAAACAAGATCCCAGGGAACACCAACTAGGTTCTGTACTCCAGCTCCCTATTGCCTCAGGCAGCATTGAACAGCTGCCATGTATGCTGGTAATGTTATTACTTGCTAAGCAGTCTCATAACCTAACTGCATTTTTGGCCTCTAGGGCTGGGAAAAATTTTAGTTTGAAATTGTAGCTAAGCTAGTCCTGACCACTATGGACCTGATTCACACTTAAGAATTCTTGTGATTTTAGGTGCGTATATTTAAGAACGGATGCACTGCACATGTGTAGTAACTTTTATACGCTATTTGCATAGGACTTAAGTTTGCAAATTACGTGCTTATACACTACTAACTTAAAATCTGTAGCTTCGTAGTAACATACACAAAAATGGGTGTTCCATGAATAAGTAACTAGGCAGATACGCAGAGAGGCATTTAAATGACCAAATGAAGGCGCGGTTATGCAGTTAAGTTCCTAAGTAGACGCCCTACGCATTCAAATGTGAACCTACAGTTAAGTGAGCCCTATGGCACTTGTAAGTCACATAAGAACCTGAAAACCGGGGGCGTGCCGAGGGAGTTTCATTGCTATTAGTTGCGTATATTTAGGAACCTATCTCGTTCTTATGTGTGAATCAGGTACTATGTCTTTGGAGTGGCCCATTGATCTATCTGCAATAAATGGTACTTGGATTGGTTCCACTCAGTTTCAGCTCTGCTCAAAACCTATTTTTACTTCAAGATGGTGTGCTGCATATGGAAAGAATATGCTTCCTCATTTACTGTGAGCCATCTGTTCAATAGTGCTTTCTCCCAATTTCCCACCATCAGTTGTAAAACATTGCAAGTATTGGCATTAGGTACATATTGATGCTAGAATTGCTTACTATTAATCTCTTCTTTAATTCTTTTGCAAGTTGCAATTTCCAATTCTGACAATCCTGTTCCCAGTCTTCCAATCATTTTGCGGATTATTTCTGTGAACAGAAACCCTGCCTCTTCACCGTAAATGGGATTGCTCCATTGAGCTTCTTCCCAAGGAAGACACCACCTAGAGAGAGAAAATGTTACAACCTTCACTGATGTATCCTGTTTTGCTACTAGGGGCAGACCTGGACTAGTATTCATATTTATACAAAGAGGAAGGAGAAAATTCGCACAAAAGAATCCTGCTGCTAGTAAGGATACACCAAGGGGGTCCCAACCCCTAAAAACAAATAAAAGAATCAACAAAGTTTGGTGTATACTCTAATCAGCGCTGGATGCCTACAGTGGGAAGTGCCAGTAAAAAATGTATAATAAATATAATTAAAATATGCAAAAAAAATATAAATAATGTGAAATATCCGAAAGTAGGTTAAGGGTAGTAGTAATGATGATGCTGGTTGTAGTACTCCTTAAGTATACCTGTACACCTTACCCCCAATGGGGGATGAAAATAGGAGACAGAAAGGAATATAACAAAAAATGTATTATTACAAACACTACACAATCAACCTTTAAAAAGGAACAGAAGTTCCTACCAGAAGATGTAATGAAACAGGATGGTGCAAGTGGAAAGCCAAAACTGCTGTTGAAAAGGGTATCTGAACGATCTGGCTGCCAACAAGTCCCGTCACTGACACTGGTAAGAGTCCTCTGCTCCGTCCACACCGCTGACCTACGCGTTTCAGACCCTCCTTGGGTCCTTTCTCAAAGTCCGTGCGGTGACCTGAAGATTGCTGGCTTTATACTGGGCGCATGTAATTCATTGAGCGGTTGTTTCTCCTCCGGCGCTGAGTTATGATGTCATCAGCGGTGATCGACGTACAAAGGATTAAATTACTGGCACTTCCAAAAAAAACGTATTTAAAAAACTGGTGTGTTTACATACAATTAAAATAAATAAATATTACACATAAAGGATATAGTTTTCGTATAGAAGATATGACGTCCGTTATGGGGGTTGTCATGGTGACAGGAAATGCTGATAACAATACACTGATAACGGTAAAACATACTGGGAATATATTTAGGATTTAGAACGTTGCAAGGAACGGGGAACCGGGAATCGAATTGTAAATAAAAATTAAATTGCGAATAATACATACATGTTTAAAAATGATAAAAACCCATATAGAATTGCGGACAACAAATAGATAATGAATCATATAACATGCCTTACAATGTTACATATAATTACATGAGTTTTGTACTCAGTAATATTACCAGTATGAAAGGACATAATGTCCATTGTGTGGGTTGTCATGGTAACAGACAGTATACAGATAATGACAGTGAATCAATATTGATGGTAGAAAATTTTAAGTATATATGTACTTCTAAAAAATAAGTGCTCAACCATATGATACCTGACTAAAATATGACATATAAATAAAGATATCAAATAAAGACATAATAAAAAAAATAAATTAAAAAAAATAATAAATAATAAATAAAAATAAAAAATGGTGTGCAAAAGTGGATTATAAGGTTAATGAATGGAGTAGTAGATAATGTGTAGAACAAAATAAGGTACAAAACTTATGCATAAGTGAACACAAGAATATGTGAAAGAATCAGTGAGAGGTGAGCTCCCAATTAAGGGGCTATGTTGCTCAATAACAATACTAGGTAAAACCAATAAAATAATGTAAAATGGGATGCAAGTTAATATTAAACAAGATGGTGGGAAATATTGTCCTTGTTAATAGGGGAAAATAGGACTAAAGTGCTGTACCAATAAATAGATAAATAATGTTGTAAAAACGGTAAGAATTAAATATGAGTAAGAAGGTTATAGGGAATATAAACAATGAATACCTTACAGCTTGGTGATATTGGGTCTTAAAAAATACCCCTTCTACAAGGATAAGTAAAGAGACCCACTGTGAATTAAGGGTCATACTAGTAAGTATTGTTTTCTATAGTAGGTATCTGAATAAGATAAAATACAACTAGAAAGGACCATACCGTGTAAGTGATGTATCCTAATCTATATGAAATGTAATTCTATCTACTCTAAAAAGTAGACAACTAAAATAGAGGGGAATAAACAAATGGCCTAAAAAGAATGGTAAGGGAAAAAAGAAGGAATTTGTAAAATACCGATAAAATCACAATAAAATGGACTAAATACCGGCATAATACATACCCTCTAAAATTCTAAAACCTTATATAGGATATTGAAGTGGAAGGGGGAGGTGGAAGTAGTGATACACCGGGTAGGGGAAGTACGGGTGTGTACGAATGACATACAGTACCTGGTGTTCCCAGGAGGTCTCCACACTTGGTACTAACCAGGCCCAGTGGGTTTCGCTTCCGAGTTCGGAATGGAATCAGGCACTATCCCAATGGTAGGACTGTAAGGTAAGTAAAACCCCATATACAATCCCAATGTATACCCAGGTTCACTTACCACTCTCCTATAGATTCAGATGAACCACTTCAACTCGAATTCCTGATTTAATCCGTTGGGAATAAGGGTATCCAATTCGAAAATATATTTCATTTCAGCTTTAGCTAAAGCGGGTACATGGTCTCCCTTTCTCCAATGTCCTTTTACCTGGCAGATACCAAAGAAAGGTGTTAAAAATGAGGTATCGCAGTTGTGTACCTCTTTGAAATGTGCAGATACCGCATGTGTGGTGACCCCTTTCCTGATATTTCTCAAATGTTCAGCCCAGCGGACTTTTAATGGTCTGGTGGTACGTCCTATATATTGTTTGTTACAGGCACATTGTAATATGTAAATACAAGAACTGGAGTTACATGTAATGAATTGGTGAATCTTAACATTTTTGTTGTTACTATTAGAAGTAATGCATTCAACTTTCTTAGTGGATGTACCTTGGGGACAGTTGCGGCACATAAGACACTGGCCGCATCTGAAGAAGCCTTTACTTCTAATGCTACTTATCGGTCGTTTTTCTTCATAGGTGGACCTAACTATTTTGTTCTTAATGTTAGGGGCTTTTCTATATATGAACTTAGGTTGATCACCGATGATATTAGCTAATTCGGGGTCTCTCTTTAAAACGCCCCAATGCTTCTTAATGATACGTTCTATGGCCCTATAGTCTGAGCTGTATTTGGTGATGAAGGGGATGTTAGAGGAAAAATCCTCATTCTTATTTTTCTCTTTTCTGTGTAAAAGAGTGGCCCTATCTATCTTATTTACCTAATCTATGGCTTGGTTGAGCACATCTTCTTCATACCCTTTATTCTGCCACCGATGTACGTGAGGGAAATCTCTGATGAGTGTGAGTGGCTAACCCTTGTACAAGCAATGGAAGATAGTGAACTCGCTATGCTCATTCCCCTAACAACACCAGTTGCATGTAGAAGTTCAGTGAGAAAGATGCAATGGAGATGTCTTGAGGTAATTTATTTACTGTACCTTGAAAAATGACACATAGAGGTCAAAGCAAATGCCTTTCTCCAGCTCTGTGATACATGTTTTACACACACACACATGAAAATGCTGCAGGAACAGGATGTGAGCTCACAGAACAGGGAGGAGTAACAGTAAGCAATGAATATGGTAATTACAGTGAATGCATAACAATGGCCAGTAGATGGCAGTAAGCACAACAAACAGTAAAACAGTATTTAACATATATAAACTGAATGCAATATTAATGAATTCCAGAAGCTGGGACAGCACACTCCCCGTCTGAAATCCTAGGATTTCACTATACAATTTTGACAGTAAGGATTAATGTCCATTAGATATTCAACGAAGGTTCTGAAAGACAAAATACACAAATGCAAAAAAAACACAACAATAACTGGAATGTATGGAAGCAGTCCAATAATCAAGGCCTTTGGGAACGTATC
>WWET01009285.1:18066-28928 GCA_011038615.1 Limnodynastes dumerilii
GCGGTGAAGGAGATGCGAGAGATGGGAGACGGCGCAGAAGCGGCGGGGGCGGCTGCTGCCGCGGCGACGGGGGATGGCGCGGAAGAGATGCAGGAGAAGGACACCGGAGGAGACGGAGCTGCGCAGAGCATCACCGAGGTGACGGATGGGGGGGGGGGGTGTGGAGAGACAGCAAGAGGAAGACAGAGAGAGAGACACACAGACAGAAAGAGCGAGACAGACACACAGAGAGACAGCCAGAGAGAGAGAGAGAGAGAGAGACAGAGAGCTTTCGTAATTACCATGCACTCGCCTCGGTTGTACGTATTTTGGGCGTTTTACGCTTCCCAAACCCTACCTTAGCTTTTCCAAGCGTAACTGCGGTCGGCCGCAATGGCTGCACATACTTACGCACCTAAGCACGCCCACACTGTACAATTTACATGCCTCACCCCGCCTCCGAAGCGTAATTCCGGGTGTCGGATGTCTGGCGCGCCTCTTCCTCCGTGGTTACGTTGTTGATCCTGGTCTCGTAAGTACGTTCAGAGTTTTTGGTCATAACATCTGCCGCGCACAACGTGCAAAACAGCGTCTTTACGGCGAACGTCAATACGCTAACGGATCTGGCCCAGAGAGACAGACAGAGAGAGACAGACAGACAGAGAGAGAGAGAGAGAGAGAGAAACAGACAGAGAGAGAGAGAGGGAGAGAGAAAGACAGAGAGATGGGGAGGGATAAACATATGAGAGGGTAAGGGATCAGGGAATACAGTAGTGTGATGAGGGTGACAGCTATCTCAGTGATGCCTGTAATACAGATATAACACTACACTGACAATAGCCTGCGTTTGGTGCATGACATCTCACAATACAGCGGGCTTCCTCGGCAGGCTGCTCTTGTAGGTGTCTCTCGGTGGTTTCCCCCTCTGTAGAATAAACGCCATCACACACTATTTATTGCTACAGGGATTTAATATATTTCTGCATCTCATTGAAGGCTCCTCTCCCGTCTCTCTCCCGGCCTCCGTCTGGTCACCTGGGTCTTATGAACACTCCAAGTAAATGATATTACTCATCATTCAATAACATCAGGTAAAAGCTGGGAGCTTAGCAGGGAACTCTGTCAATTAGAAGTGATATCTGGAGAAAGTAATAAAGGCTGGCCGGGAAGACGCCGGGAAGACGCCAGAGCCGCCGCCGAGGACACAATCACGGAAACAGAGCTTTAAATATAATTTTGGTTACATTACAGTATTCATTATTGTACCTTGTCATTAATACCGTGCGTGGCTTGTGTTTCCACAGGGAATACATACAGGGGACGATCTGGAGGTGAACCGTGAGTATTGCGGCCTGATTTTTTACGCATGCTCAGAAGCAATGGAGGGCAATCCAGGCCGCAACGCAATTGGCGCTGTGATTGTTGTGAAGGGGGCGTAGCAGAGGTGTTATAATGTCATTGAGTTCACATTCATATACTTGCCGTTAGTGACAGTGACGGAATGTCCATACAAATAAACCCGACGGAACGTTTTCCTGACACTGAGGGGGATAGTGATATTATACTGACCTTAGTGTTAGTCCTACGTAGCCTAACCCTAACTGCAGCCTAACCCTAACCAATGCCTAACCCTAACCACAGCCTAACCCTAACCACAGCCTAACCCTAACCACAGCCTAACCCTAACTGCATCTTAACCCTAACCACTGCCTAACAATAACCACAGCCTAACCCTAACTCTAACACTATTCATAACCACAGCCTAACCTTAACCACAACCTAGCCCTAACCCTATTCATAACCACTGCTTAACCCTAACTGCAGCCTAACCCTAACTGCAGCCTAACCCTAACCCTATTCATAACCACTGCTTAACCCTAATCACAGCCTAACCCTAACTGCAGCCTAACCCTAACCCTATTCATAACCACTGCTTAACCCTAACCACACCCTAACTTTAATCCTAACTGCAGCCTAACCCCAACCACAGCCTTACCCCAACCGTAGCCTAACCCTAAATTTAACCGCAGCCTAACCCTTAACCACAGCCTAACCCCCAACCCTAACCACAGGCTAACCCTAACCCTACACTAACATTAATCATTACCACTGCCTAACCCTAACCACAGCCTAACCCTAACTCTAACCCTGACCACAACCTAAACCTAACCACAGCCTAACCCTAACTTTAACCCTAACCCTAATCGCAGCCTAACCCTATCCCTTACTTTAACCTTAACCCTAACCCTAACCGCAGCCTAACCCTAATCGCAGCCTAATCCCAACGTAACCACAGCCTACACCTAATCGTAGCCTTACCCTAGCACTAACACTGACCCAAAACACAGCCTAACCCTAATACTGTCCCTAACCACAGACTGACCCTAAACATGGCCTAATCCTAACCATAACCCTATCCTGAACCCTAACTGCAGCATAACCCTAACCCTAGCCATAGCCTAACCCTATCCCTAAACATGGTCTAACCCTAAACACAGACTTACCCTAGTCTTCACCCTAACTGCAGCCTAACCCTAACCCTAATTCTACACGTACTAACAATTACCACTACCTAATGCTAAACTTAACAGAAGCCAAATCCCAATCCTTCACAATCACTAATCAGCGGCTGCGAGGCTACTTGAATCTGTCCCTTAGGTTCAGGCTGTGGGGAGGGGAGTCTTAGGGTCAGGCTGCGAGAAGGGGAGTCTTAGGGTTAGGCTGTAGGGAGGAGAGTCTTAGGGTCAGGCTGCGGGTTGGGGAGTCTTAGGGTCAGGCTGTAGGGAGGAGAGTCTTAGGGTCAGGCTGCAGGGAGGAGAGTCTTAGGGTCAGGGAAGGGAGTCTTAGGATCAGGCTGCGGGGAGGGGAGTCTTAGGGTTAGGCTGCTGGGAGGGGAGTCTTATGGTCAGGCTGCGGGCAGGGGAGTCTTATGGTCATGCTGCAGGGAGGGGAGTCTTAGGGTTAGGCTGTGGGGAGGGGAGTCTTGGGTTAAGCTGTGGAGAGGGGAGTCTTAGGGTTAGGCTGTGGAGAGGAAAACATGAGGGTCAGGTTGCAGGTAGATGAGGATTAGGGTTAGGCTTTGGAGAGGAGAACATTAAGGTCAGGCTGTGGGGAGATGAGGGTTAGGATTAAAGTAATATTAGAAGAGGGTTAGAGTTAGAATAATCTAAGTGGAATTACGGGAAGACATACATACTAACCATTCGCAGATCCATCTTCATCCTGGGAATCATGCTTCATGAGGAGAATCAAACGCTTTCCCAGGCACTTCAGTGTACCCGAGAGTATGCCCTAGCATGGCCAGCACTACAATTATCCAATAGCAGTCTACAATTCTGATTAAAGTTTGCTAATTCCTAGAATGGGCGGATTTTACATTTTTGTTGCTAGTTGGGTTTTACAATCCTTGCTAGGCAATGTTTATAGAGCTAGCGGAAGCATTGGAGAAAGAAAAGCGTAGTCTTTCCTTTCCATAGAGTACGCAATAAATGATGAAGATTGCAGCCTATGTGGATTTTTTGCAGAAAACATAACTCATGTTTGAATTTGCTTTTGTTTAACATTTTCTGTCAGGTGATGATGACAGTGATTATTTAGAAAATGCAATTGTAGAAACCAGAACAGAGTTCAAAGAGAGTTGGCTGTGGAGGAAGGAAATAATGAATGAAAGACCAAATGCAAATGGGTAAGTCATCAGCAGCAAAAATCTTCTGATTAAAACTGACTATTGTTATCCAATTACATAGCACTTTACGTAATTATTATGTTAATATTTCATATTCACATCAGTCTCTGCCCCATTGGAGCTACATAATAAGGTCCCTAACACACGTTAGGGTTAATTTATTCAGCAGCTAATTAATTTACCAGGATGTTTTTGGAGTATGGGAGGATACCCAGTCAGACACAAGGAGAACATATAAACTTCACATAGATATGGCCTTGTCCAGGAATCAAACTCTTGACCTCAGCGCTGTGAGACACAAGTGCCACTCACTGAGCCACCATGCTGCCCAAACTACACACTTTAGGCTAATAGGAGCAATAAGGGGCCTGTTCCTCATTTAATAAAGACAGGGGTCTTATGCTAGTCTCTTGTGTAAGTTCCCTGAAAAGTAGCATCAGCGCATGCGCACACCAGATGGTATGTTGCGGATCTCCTAACATACACTAGAAGATCCACACCTCATGGCTAATCCCCATCAGACAGTTGAGGATAGGAGTGCTAATTAAGTGCCGGGGACGGCAATCAGCAATTCTGCTTGACCTGCATTCGAATGGAAGCTGATCTGTGTGGAAAAATGAGGGAGAGAGGGCAGTGACAGGGGAGTGCACTCTTCTCTTATGTGCAGATTCCAGATGTTGTAGTCCCCCCTTCCTTCGTTTGCAGTTTGGATTCACTTCTGGTGTCTAAACAACCAGAAAAACAGCTGCGCCTACTGAGATGAGATACAATTGGGACAGCAAACTACAAAAATACACTTTGTCAATTATCAACTCCAATATTATGGATAGGCATCAAAAAAACATTTATTGCTCAGATTAATATGATAAAATCAATTAAAATAATCACTGAGAAACATACATAAAAGGTATTGATGAGTAATAGATCATTTGTAATTAACCAATTTTTTGGTAATCACAAATAAGTGATAATTGCATCTAAAAAACTACTACCACTCTGATCGAAAGCTGCGGGGAGGGGAGTCTTAGGGTTAGGCTGCGAGGAGGAGAGGGTTAGGATCAGGCTGCGGGGAGGAGAGGGTTAGGATCAGGCTGCGAGGAGGAGAGGGTTAGGATCAGGCTGCGAGGAGGACAGGGTTAAGGTTAGGGTAATGTAAGAGGAGGGTTAGAGTAAGAATTAGGAGAAGGGATACTCATTCACCGCTGCGTCCTGGTCCTGGGAATGATCGATTCCTCAGTGAGGAAAAAGCAATAGGTTTCCCAGGCATTTCACGGTGGGCTTCTAGAAAATGACCCTTTCAAACCAGAGACCTACACCCTTATGGCATAAACCGGAGTGACATTATGCCTCTGTGCTGTAAGTTCGATGCTATATACTATTTTAATACCCCGGTAACAGCTCCGGTCACGTTGCACGCAATCGCCATTTTTGTTTATCACAAATCACAGGAAATAAAATTGCACATAAAAGAAAATCTCGTCTCGCGGCTGTCGCGCAATTAATTCTCCGTCCATGTGAAGCCTCAGGATGTCACATATACATCATTATTTCATTCCTCAGAACGTAGAATCCGGCTTTCACCAATGGGTTGTTCGGTAAAATCGTCTTTATGCTACAAGAACGATTAAACATCTCTACCAGGCGTACCCTATATAGGGAGCTCATTACACGACTCAGCGACTAATTTAGGTGTTGGGGTCCTTTAAATGCCTCCTTTCTCATCTTAAATGGTGTGACAGGACGGTCGGAAAGAAAACCGCGTCGCCTCTATTTGCTAAATGACTCTAAAACATGGTGTAATAATAGCAATCAGAGGAGGAGGTTTATTAAAATGTCCTATCGCACAGAAAATGTGCGCCGATATCCTAATTCCTGGCAGTAACGAGGAGAGATATATTAATGTGGCACCGATAATAGCATTAAGTAAACAAGATGTAAGGAAAAGAAATGTGACTCTCTCTCCCAGATAATAACCTCTGGATAAATTGCGCTAAATATATATATATTTTTTTAAATATGTTGTGAATATTGAATGTCACCGTCATTAGGAAACCGTTTATTACGAGGGAGAAACTTTAAGTAAAGTCACAACTGAACAATTATTAACTTCCACAGACCAGGATACGGATTTACAAAATGCAGGCGGGTTTTGCGCTCGATTTGCGAGCGAAAGGCGTTGTAACATTTTACGACTGTCCGGCAGATTTCCAGCAAGAAACTGGAATTATCAGGACCCGGATGTCTGCGCTAGAACTCTTTCTGATGGATTGGGATATGGACGCCGCGCACACAAGGGGATTGGAGATCTGAGAGCAATTGTGGAGGCGGCGGACGGGCTCGTAGAAAGTGGGTCTTTGGACGTCAATCGATTACGGCACGTACAGTGCCGGGCACACAGCAGCGAAGCGTTGTGCAAGAGTAGGGTCATACACTAAAAAAAACAAAGGTTGTGAATATAACAAGTCTACTGAAATTTGAACGCACTAAAACGAATAAAAAATAATATAAAAGAAAATATAGAACTTTTTTATACATAATACATAATACTTCAACAAAATAAATAAAGGCATTTACCTCTTGAAATTCCAACGCACGGGCCATGAAAAGGTCTTTGAGTGTCATTCCCTAGGCCCAGATCCCCAACTCCGTCCAACAGGAAACTTACGCAAGTCATTTGCGTAACTCCCCTGTGTCGGAAACCTCTAACATTCGCATGCCAGATGTTCCAATAGCGCAAGTACTAACATACGGAACTTACGAAACTTGCTTAAAAGTAAAGGTAGAAATCTGCACTTTAGTGTCCAGATTTACTACCGATAGCGGGAATTGCGGGGGGAGTTCACTCCCTGCTACGGCTGCGTTACTTGGGTGTGTAACGATGAACCCCTGCACCCACGTAAAGGGTGCCAATGTCCTCAGTTCCGCCTGTATTCTGCTTTGGACCGGGAGCACTTGCCTTGGCCTTACTGTGCATGGACTACACCCCGCCTCCTCTTCACTGCCGCGATGCGCCCTTCAGCACGTGAGCCGCTGCAGGTCCGATTGCGCTACGGTCCGTAATTGCATGCTTTTCCGCAATGCGCCACGCCAGCTCACCTCTGGATGCGGGATGGTATATCCATTTCCTTGCACTAATATGGAGATCCCAATTAACCCTTTGGGCTCGATTCGCTTGACTGCGAAGACGGGAAAATGCGCAAAGTGTTATACTTCCCGTCTATTACGGTAAGAAAAATGTGCAGATTTTTAACACGCACCTCTGTGAGGTGCATATTAAAATCCACAAAAAAAAAGCTTAGCGGACCATCGAATCTGGCCGTAAAAATCGGGATCGTTCACTTTTTTTTTTTTACAACCAATCATTTTGTTTTGCAACATCTGCATAAAGATTAACCCCCCCCCCTTCCTTCTCTTCTTAATGGTAAACAATCGTCAGCTTATGCGCCTGTCCTGTGATATCGCTGCCTCCCCCTCGGGATTTAAACGTAAGTCGTTTAGCTTAAAGCACCGACGTCGGGCGGCTGATAGATTTTCTGAGCACGGAAGATAACCCCGAGAAGCGTTAATAAGAATGCATAAACACATATACACGCGCGGGCCATGATTGCAAATCAGTTTCCCCCCCGAGGACCGTCATTTAGTCAGTAAAATTTTAAGTAAGAAAAGTTGAAGAAGGCACGGGCCTCGTGAATATTCATAGCTCCGTGTTTCTGCGTTCTCCCTCTGCTCGGGGACGGAATAACAGCCCTGAAGCACCTGCGAGATGAACTCTCCGCTTTGTGCGCCCGGGAACGAGGGATTTACACGAAGTTTTAGTGACAATATAAAAATTTCCAGCGGCATTACGAGGAAAGGTGGGGAAGGAAAATAAAACAAACAGAGGTGAATTCCGCTGGAGGTTTAGTGTCCAAATCGAATGTAAGTCAATTCAAACATCAGGGCTTTTATTACGTTCTATGCGCCGCTGACGGATTGCGGCTGCTTTTTTTTTGCACTGCGTGATTCTAAGCTGCATGGGAATCCATAATAACCAATCTGATCACATTTCCAGGGCGGGGCTGAGGTGACAAGTGGGCGTTTCTTTTTAGTCAGGTGACAGTATGGGCGTTCCCTCTGTCTCTGTGCACCCATCCAGACATAAGACAGAAGGGCGGGACTGAGGTGACAAGTGGGCGTTCCCTCTTAGTCAGGTGACAGTATAGGCATTCCCCCTCTCTGTGTACCCATCCAGACATAAGACAGAGGGGTGGGACTGAGGAGACAAGTGTGCGTTCCTTTTTAGTCAGGTGACAGTATAGGCGTTCCCTCTCTCTGTGTACCCATCCAGACATAAGACAGAGGGGTGTGGCTGAGGTGACAGGTGGGCGTTCCCTCTTAGTCAGGTGACAGTATAGGCATTCCCCCTCTCTGTGTACCCATTTAGACATAAGACAGAGGGGTGGGGCTAAGGTGACAAGTGGGCGTTCCCTCTTAGTCAGGTGACAGTTTAGGCATTCCCCCTCTCTGTGTACCCATCCAGACATAAGACAGAGAGGTGGGACTGAGGAGACAAGTGTGCGTTCCTTTTTAGTCAGGTGACAGTATAGGCGTTCCCTCTCTCTGTATACCCATCCAGACATAAGACAGAGGGGTGTGGCTGAGGTGACAAGTGGGCGTTCCCTCTTTGTCAGGTGACAGTATAGACGTTCCCTCTCTCAGACCTCCTGGAATTTCTACGTAATTTTAAGATAAGGGAGTGGCAGCAAACTGAACACAAATGGATCTCTCCTAATTTTTTGCTCAGGATCCATGACCATGGCATTGGGAGTGAAGATCTCTGCCTTTGTTCTTTACTGTCCTCTGTTGTCAATACAATTCCCAGAGCTTCTCGTGATACTTGACATTTGTAGACTTTAACCCTCCAATGAAAAAAGGATGTTTGGGAAAACCAATCAGAAACCTCAATGTCTGTGATTGTTTGTTTCGTATAGACTCACGTAGACTTCAGCACAATATTAATATATATAAGCAAAAAAAACTGATTCAAGATTCCTATAACAAAAACAAAACAAAAAAACCTTCTAATATGGTTAATAAAAAAAATAAAATAATAATTAACCCTTTAAAAAAATCTGAAAATAAAAGCAATCAATAACAAATAAATAGGTGAAAGAGGGTTATACTTACAAGAAGAGGTTTTTAAATGCTATTTTTAAGATCTGAAGGCTAGATAATAACCTGTTGGGTTGGGAAAAGTGTTCTAATGAAGCGGAGAAGCATAAGAGAACTCTTGTTTGTGGTAATGAGACATGGTGATGAGTTGGAAGGAGAGGCAGCAGTTATTGACTGAACGATGAGGGCAAGATGGACTGAAATTGGTGTAGAGATGTAGAGCGCAGTGGAACTGGAGAGAGTTTTGTAGGTAAGGGTAAGGAGCTTCAAGAGGGTGAGGAGCTTGAAGAGGGTGTGGAGCTTAAAGAGGACAAGGAGCTAGAAGAGGATGAGGAGCTTAAAGAGAAGGAGGAGCTTAAAGAGAGTGAGGAGCTTGAAGAGGGTGAAGAGCTTGAAGAGGGTGAGGAGCTTAAAAACCGTGGGGAGCTTAAAGAGAATGAGAAGCTTGAAGAGGGTGAGGACCTTGTAGAGGGTGAGGAGCTTTAAGAGAGCAAGGAGCTTGAAGTGGATGAGGAGCTTGAAGAGGGTGAGGAGCTTGAAAAAGATGAGGACCTTGAAGAAAAAGAGAAAGTAGTGTTTGACAGAGAAGGGATGTGGAGGTGGACCAGCGAGAGAGTAAAATAAGTCTTGCAGCAGCATTGAGCATAGACTGCAATGGGACGAGATGGCAGAGACAGCATCTCTCAAACATCCCTATAAAGTTGCCTGTCCTGTTTTTTTACATTGCAAAACAAATGGTGTTGAGAAGCAAAATGCGTTGGTTCAAGAAGTTGCTCCTATCAAACAAAGTCAAAGCTAATATAAGTTGTGAAAAAAATAACATCAATATTTGATCATTGCTTGACAAAACACCCCAACAAATGATCATTCATTCTATTGTGCTAATTAGTTAATCCTAAAAGTATTTCACTGTCATTTTAATTTGGAGACACTAGATTTAAATTCACGGTGGCGTATGTACCAGAGATGACGTTTGTCTATACAGAGTATCACAGAGCTTCGGCCCCTTAATGGGACCACACATCTCCGCAGGATCATCACACGTTTATGTGTTTTCATTAGCCCCTAAGCATTACAGATGTGCAGAACTGGAAGACATCCAAACATACCTTGCTGGTACGACGAACTATTATAAATATTAATTAGCAAAAATAGATTGCTTCTTGCTTGGTGCAGACACAAAAAGATACATACACAAATACGGTCTTACGTACAGTCGCATAACGGCGTCACCTTCTCTTTCCACTCGCAAATGCAGGATTATTCCAAAAAGAAAAAAAAAAACTTATAGTCTTAATTATATATGTTATAAAAGAAAATAAAAACAATAAAAAAAATACATACATGTTTTGAAAAAAAACCTCCATGTTTCCCTTAATTTCTCTGGTCTGTCGGCACCACATTTTCAGACCTTTAGTGACGCGATAACACGGTTAAAAGTTCCTCCGATGGTCTCAGCTGTGGAGTTTCGTCAGCCATCATCATCCTGGACTTAGACACGTTGGACCGTATTCATACTTAAGAAGCAGCGGCTTCTTAAGTACAGTCTTTTGCGAAATGATCTACTACGCATGCGTCATTTAAGCAATCTATGTACCAGTTAGGTAGTAGTTTAGGAAGAATGAGGTGGCCTAATGCTACCCCGGGGGGTGTTTAGGTAGAAGTTGGAAGGGGGAGGGATTTAGATTAGCCAGGGAGGGCAGGGGGAGGCTTCTTAAGACGGAAACTACGCACGGTAAGGTAAGGCAGGTTAGGAGAAGGACACGTGAGTTAGGTGCAGTTCTGTCCATACCTAACTCACTGCTGAGCGTGAATCAAGTCCGTTTTGTTGATGCTGCGAATGATCCTGGGGGATATTGCGCTACTTCATACAAGTTCAACACCTTCGTTCACTGACCCCACTATCCACTGCATCTGTGGTGTTTTAGGATTAGGTTCTTGCATGATTCCCCCCCATTGCAGGTCTTCAAGTGCTCCCTCAAAAGCACCAGTTTAGGCTAGCCTACCCCTCCTCCACTTACCATCCTCACTGCATCCACCATCTATC
>WWET01009286.1:6661-28914 GCA_011038615.1 Limnodynastes dumerilii
CTGTATATATATATATATATATATATATATATACATATATATATAGCAAGGAACTGTTTGTTTATTATTATTAAGTCTCTGAGTGCCACCTTCAGTTTGTTTTGTAAAAGTGTTCGGTGGAACACGGCTGTGCACCGGAGCACATACAGCAGTCATCTGCGCTATATATATATATATATATATATATATATATATACCAAAAATGTTATTATAAAATAATAAAGGATTGAAGTATGTTTCAGGGTATTCAGAATAGCAAATTAGTTTTTACAGTGATCTTTTATAGTGTTTTTTATTTTTCAATTTTATTCTTTTTTACCCTGAATTGTGCAAGGTCTGCCTGCAAGTTGTTCAGATTTAAATTGTTTATATGTATTTAATACATTTTTTAAGTTTATGTATTGTACAATATAGATCCAAAATTAGTGACACTCAGAGACTTATTAAAAAATTACTTTGACAATATTCATATATATATATATATATATATATACACACACAATATCCAAAAAGAGGCTATATATTAGACAGATAGATAGATCTGACACCAATGATGGCTGGGGCTGGGACTGTTGTGTCAGTGTTTAGTATTTACTGCGCACGTACCATCAGCGTAATTACGAATGAAGGGGCATCAATACGACACATGTAATTAAGCTTTGGAGGCGGAGGGAGGCATTTAAATTGGACAGTATGGGCCTGGTTTGGCCATCACGTACGTAATCAGTACTTAAGCTAGGAAAATTTAAGGTAGGGTTTGAGAAGCATAAAACGGCCAAAGTACATACAACTGAGGGGAGAGCCTAGTAATTGCACTAGCGTAAATACATTATGCGTTCTAACGTAACTAGCCCGTAGGTTTGGATTTACCCCATTATTATGAATACAGGGAGTATTTGTACTTGTGAATAATAAGCAACAGTAAGTCACAAAGGAATACAGACAACTGATAGGCAGAAAATATATACCAGATAACTTTATTTAGAGAACAATACATGTTACATTATGTCTTTGGATTTATAATTCTCCCGCTGAATAGAATGATATTGAAGACTTTATCTATAATATGGAAGATGAAAGGACGGTTACATGTCACTCTTGGCGGAGAAGAAGTGACAGTAAATCCGATACATGTGATGGCTGCTGCCTCTGTCCCCACTTCATCCACTTTCACCACAGCTTTGTGTACAGTCCGTCAGACAAATAAAAACATAAGCAGATTATACATAAATGTGTATAAAGATGACTTAAAAGTCTGTGTAATAACTGATAAAGTAAAATAGAATTTTTTTTCCAAATGATTAATAAAGTCTTCTTTAATATTTCACTTGTTATTTTATTATACCCAATACCTTTTCGGGGGGATAAAATTAATTAGTAGTACTAAAATAAATTTTTATGCCCTTAGTAAATTTTATGCTTCACTACAGTGACCCCAGTGAAATGCCAGAACAAAACAAGGACCCTCACCAGGGAGTCACATGACTGAGCTATGAAAACATAACAGTGCTGAGGCCCCCACAAAAAAATCTTGGACCTGATCTACACCCCCATATGGGTTCCGGACATGTGGGGGTGTTTAAATCCGCACATGGCAGGCTTATATCACACTTGCGGATCAGCAGTCTCTCCGTCAGTCTGCTGATTCGCTTATAAGTGGGTGATCACACCCACACTGTAAAATTTCAATGATTCTCCCCATTTGCAGAGGGGAAGCACTGCCCATTTGTACGGATCTTCCATCGTATGGAACTTAGCTCCACGGAATGGTGGTTACATTACCAAAACTAATGTAACATCTGGAGGGCACATGCGTCCTCCAGTCAAATCTGTCCACTTATGCACTTTACGTTCATTGGGCTGGATCCAGACAGTAAGTGCTTGAAATTAGTTACTCCTGGGCTTAACCATGTTGATTGCAGGGGAGTCCTATTTCATCTGTTGCAAACAGTATTAGAGTTGAGAGGTGATGCTTCCTATCCCAAGTCTAAATAACAGTGTGATAGTAAAGCTGGTCAGTATCTGTATGCAGTGAGCAATTCAAAGATATATACCTGCATGCAAAGAATACAATTAACTTGACTCCCCATGCAATCAACATTGTTTAGCCCAGGAGTAACTAATTTCAAGCACTAAAGTCTGGATCCAGCCCATTGTCGGTAATTCAACGGAAAATAATATACTATATTATACACTCGTATAAAAGTACAACCAAAATGAATTCTCACCTCTGACACCATCAAATGTTTCTCTTGTGAAATTCCAGAAAAATCGGCATAGTCAGAGAATACATCTCTCATGCCCATTTCACTTAGCTCATTTTTAAGATTAAGTGTTTTTTCAAATGAAAATTTTGGCATTGATAATCCTATAGTCCTGTGGAAAATAAGAAACGGTTAAAATAATTATTTCTATTAGGTTTTCCTTATCATCACCCTGTCCATCTGCTAACACCTATCACACCATTGACTGTGCATGAACAAATCCTGGAATGTTATTTAAACAATGCAATGAGGAGCCATAACATTCCTAGGTGAGGAGTCTGAGTGAGTGTAGATAGGAAAATCAATGGGAAAATGATTAGTAGTGTTGAATGAAACTGTTACAACCACTCCTGGATAAACTTGTAGTTCACTGTTTCTCCCCTAGGGGCAATCCTATCCCCAAGTCCTATGTTATGTCTGTTTTTTCCAGCTTCTTTTCACACCCATGCCCCATTTGCTTGTCCCCCTTTCAATCTAGAACATCCAATTACCAGAGGGTCTGGGGAGGCTCTACATCGAGACAGGGAGCTCATGCATGAGGGAGATTTAGGTTCAGCTTCTGGGGCCTTGGTGTAATGTCAGGCAGCCAGGGCCCCTGTCAACCACAGACACAGAATGTGTCCCCCTTTTTTTTTATTCCTGTCACAGGGCCTTTCCTTTTGTCCCCATTAACATGTTCTCTTACATATAAATTGTCTTACATTGGCTTCATTTGATTGGTCAGTGTCTGCAGTGATACATTCTGGAGAGCCTTTTCCACATCATGCAATTTCCATTCATCTGGTAATATTAAGATCAAAGAGGCATTTCCTTTGTAGGGGACTTCAACCACAACACATCCAATCTCATGTAGGAATGCAACAGGGTATACTCTTTCACTGGACATCATTGGTACCTTCACAACAGTATTCTTATCCACATGAAAGTATTTATCCCTTGTAAAATGCATGTTGAAAGGATTCTTCCATTTTCCTGAAAATAAAGTCATTAGGACATAATGCTTATTAAGTACATTTGGAGAATGGGTACCACTAAGATTCTATTCTTAGTAGTATCCAATTGCAAAGAGGTTCTGTAGTTAGGAATCAGGTAAAATGCTTGCTTGGAGCTACAGCTCCATGGGACAAAAAGCACAGGAAGACAGCAAGCAAAGAAAGGAATGTTGATGTAATCATTGGATGTGATTTGCTGTGTAGCAAATATGTCTTCTGACAGATTACTTTGCAGCAGTGAGGTACCGACTGCTGTCACTTTTTAGCATTCTTCCCTAAGAAAAAGTCTCTCTTAGCGGCATAATTTATGAACAATGTAACGGTAACAGGTTAGATTTCTTAACCCTAACCATCACCTTCCTGCAACCTAACCCTAACCCTGCCTTAAACCTAAACTTAATCCTTCCTCATTCTGCAGCCTAACCCTTACCCTTCTCTAACCCTAAGCATCCTTGTTCCACAGCTTAACCCTAACCATCACCGTGGAGCCATGGAGGTTATTCTTCATACTGGGCTGATCTTTAGACCACCAGAACAAGTTTATTAATTGGATAAAATCATATTGCAAGCAGGGGAGTAGCGAGGGTGGAGCCAGTGGAGCTTGTGCTCCGGGCACTGGCAGACCAAAGGAGTGCTGCAGTGCAAAGCTAAGTGCCATCTCCAGATCCCTAATATACTAGAATATTTGGTGTCTGGAATGGCACACTATATAATGTATAAGTAGGGAATATCATTGGCCTTTAAATGACAAATATTATAATATATGTGGGGTTTATTATGGGTCTGGGAATGGCACACTATATACTGTATATTGTGTGCAGTTCCCAAACCCCAATATAAACCATGTATTATAGTGTTTTAATCCAGAACCATAATATACTCCACATGTGCTTTATATTGTTTACTATACCCATAGTGTAATGTAAGGGAGACAGGAAGGGGATATGCAATGGATTAGGGGCAGGGAGAGAGATGTGCAATTTAAAGGGGACAGGGAGGGAGATGTGTAAATGTATGGTGAACAGGAGTGGACCATGTGTATGGAGGGGGTGCAGGGAGGGGGAAGTGTATGAGAAGTGGCACAAAAAGGCAGGTGGAGGAGGGACTAAAGGCAGTTGTGTAACAGAAGAAGGGAAATATGTAATGGATGTGTAATGGTGTAAGAATCAACGTAAAGCATGAAGAGGAGAACCCAACAATCAATATTTATTTTAGTAAAAACAAGACTTCCTTTTAGGCAACAAATGTTAGGGGACATGCTAACCCCGCTCCCTGGCACCCTGCACGACAGGAGGACGTGGTTGGGGGGCACCGTAGCATTCACTTGCTCCGAATGCTATTAATCCATGCTACTCTGATTGGAGAGCCACAGGTTGGCCAGGCGTGGCATAGTTAAAAAAAAACTGGGCAGACTGGATGGGCCAAGTTCTGTTACTCTCTATGGTACTGCTGTTCAATTAGGAATAACTTACCTTTAAAATGAATTGCATTAATGAGCAATAATGCTGTTTTACGGTCAACTCTCTTCAGTAAGTCTTTGATTAGCCCATGGGTTTTGTTCTCCACATAACTATTTATTCGATTTTTTGCTTCCTCTGATTTCTCGAAGTCTGTAGACATTGCCTCACATTCATAGTAATCTCTGACATCGTCTAAAAACTTTGGAATAAGATGTATTTTTTTGTCGATAAATAGTGCGTTCGCAATGCTGAGCTGTAGGTCACCATTAGGGACACTGAGGATGTGGTGGAGCCGCTGGAATCCTTTATGGATGTCTTCTTCTGATGTAACGGAGGTGTCAAAACTAAGACCTTCCTGGATCTGACTCAGAGTCTGAGACTTGGCACCAAGAGAGACCATTAAAAACGCTGTACAAATACTTACAGAAGAGTAGAACAGATTATCGTTTGGATATTTAGCAGCTAGATGGGAGTTGAATTTGGATGCAAAATGACTAATTGGTGTAGAAATTCTGAGGATAGACTTCGCCTCATTAGTGATGTGGTTATCTTCACGATGTTCTCCATTGAGACCAAAGAACAACGCACAAAACAGAGCAATGCTCAAAACCTCGAGAGAACAGACCTTCATTTCTCTGAAATTCATAAATAAATCTGTTAATGAATCTGTTATTACCTTCCAAGCACTCACAACAAACATACATATTGTACTGCAATGAAGTATCTTATGTGTATTGTACACCTAAAATAATTGATATTCAGCTCCTCACTAGAGGCCTGATTCAGACTTAAGAAGGTGCTTAAAATAAGAGAGGAAAGTTACTCCTGGGCTAAATCCTGCAATCAACATGGTTTAGCTCAGGAGTAATTTTCCTCTCTAATTTTAAGCACCTTCTTAAGTCTGAATCAGGCCCATGGTACTGGATCCAGACGGAAATTGTGCGGGGTTCTTTCTGTCCGACAGAATGAAGTGAGTGCACACCCTTTGTCACTCCCCTCTCTCGTGCGGGCTTTATGGCAGCTTACATTGCCATTGCCTGTGGATCAATGGTGTACAGTGGTTAACTAACTGTATCTAACAGTAACTGAACATGAACAATTTAATCTTAACATGAATAATTTCAAATGAATGAAACCAGTAAAACTTTATTACAATTAAACTTACCTTAGTCAGAAGTGCTTAGCTCCTCTTCTGTCCTCTGTCGCTTCTTCCACGCTCTGAACTCACTCGCAGTACGTCATAACGTCTGCACTAATGGGAGAGTGTTGCTGTCAGCTGATGCGAGGAAGAGGGAGGAGAGAGTGGAGCAGGGCTGTTAAATCTGTCTATATATATATATATATATACATACATACATACGTACATACACACACAGTATATGGTCTCAACACTTACTGTGGATTTATAAAGATATAAAGTATTTTCTCTGGTGCTCTGTCCAATAGAGGCTTTGCACAAAGGTTATGCAGTGAAGGAAAGCACTTTGGAGTCTTTAATAGGCTTCTAAAAACAAGCAGGTTTATGCCAGTTCCAATGTTTTTGTTATTTTGGCAGACTCTGAGAACAGTCACTTAGGTGTCTGAAATGTTAGAACTGCATTAAACCTGTTTGTTTTGAAAGCCCAGTAAAGACTCCAGAGTGCCTACCTTCACTTCATAACCTTTATATATGTGTTTCATGACATTGCTGAAATCCCCGTTTTGAAATGTTGCTTCATGTGTGTTTATTGTTCTTGGAACCTAAAGGTAGTGAAAATGTTATACAGTGCTGGCAAGACAGATATTGCTGATAATAAACCTATTTTAAGGTTATTGTGAATAGTCATCAATAGCTACTGGTATATCCTTGCCATCAGGACCACCATCAGAGGGAAACCCGCTGGAGAGGGGGCCCCGCTGATACTCACTTTGGGCCCTGGTGCCATATTACAGATTGCTGCTCGTTAAAGCTTTGTTCCCAAGTTGTCACAGTAATTTGCAGTCTTTTCAAAAAGAAAGGAATACTCATTGCTGCAGCTAAAGGTGACACCTTGATGTGTTGAAAGTCATGCCAAAAGTGATTATCTCAGCTTAGGCTCTATGTAAGCTGTGACAGAGACAAGGATGCCATATAACAATTGTCATAGGATCTAAACGCTTCTTCATCTACACCTGGCTTACCTTCTGTTTCTGGTTGAACCCTTCCTGTTGACATCTTTACAGGGTTACATGTAATTCTGTTGACATCTTTACAATTAACTAAGATTCCTATCATGCTTAGCTGTAAAAATGTACCCTCCTCACGAGATCACGCACTGAGTACGATAGTACTGTTTCAGAACAACATACCATACATACCATACAGTCTAATCCCAAAGCAGTTGGGTGCCGCTTGACGCCTGAGATTAGGCCCCCAGTCACTACTGGTTTCCCCCTAAAATTTTCATGAGCATGTGGGGCTTTTTCTTTAAATGAAGGGGAAGATTTGGTGAGGTTTGTGAGTTATTATCCATGTAAGAAGAAAAGACAACAAAGGGCTCACCGCTAGACAGTCCCCGCTGCTCAGGGGTGGATTGGCCATAGGAATCAAGGGAATTTTCCCTAGTAGGCCGGTGGTCTCTGAAGGCCACTTATCAGCTCCTATTTTATTGGAAGAAGACTAGAATACTGACTGTCATGGGTGGTGGTTGCTAAATGATGTCTGTATAGAACAGAGATCATTTGAATGTTGTATGTATGGGGTGGTGGTCACTAGGATGCTGTATATTTCGGGCGGTGGTCACTAGGATGCTCTGTGTTTCAGGTGGTGTTCACTAGGCAGGAGGCATAGCAAACAAAACAAAACAATGGTATCAGGGTATCGGCGCTATAGGTAGAAACAATATGGAAAGAACAGAAATCTTACGTCTAATTGTGACTTGGTATCTCTATTCACTGGTATGTTATAATAGACTTATACCCAGACTAGTCATCTATTTCCTCCGAATATTCAAATAACCCCTATATAAATAGGTAGTGTTCAGAGGGGTATATGCTGATATTTTGTGTCAATGGTGGAGGCAGATTTTGTAAATTTTGTAACACAATCGCTAGACCAAAATTGGAAATGAACCAAAGTATGTCAATAAGAAATGGCATACAAAGACCAGCAGTCCACCTTTACAAATATGTAAACCACAAGTCAGCAAATCAAGTCGGTCAGATATATGTTACAGTGCGATCTGAAGCAGAATCATCAGACACACAGTGGATGTCACTCAATGGCTAGAGCCCAGCGCTGTGATCAACATGCGCCCAAAAACAATTCTGGGAATATCCAGTAATAAATGATGAATGAATGTTTAACAATCGATGGTATATAGTTCAGGAGACACAATATACCGTTCGGCAAATAGCCTAGCTCACAGTTTGGATGTCGGGCTTCGGTTGCGAATGTTTCCCGTTGCCTCAAATCCTCAGTCTCCACGCTGCTGATCCGGACTGTGGCCGGCGGAGATCGTGCTGAATATAGCAAATGCCGCCTTCGGCTATCACCAAGCCTCTCTTTGGAGTCCGGAGCGCGTTCCACAAGGCTCGTAAGCCCGAGTCACAGCAGGGATGGGAGAGAAAGAGAAAAAAAAGCACTAATAGTGCAACTCAATTTTATTATGAGGAAAGTGTAAAAACGCACATATTGTACTCACACAAATAAAATGACAATCTTAATGGATAGGTCTATAGAAGCTTATAGCACATCAAGTGCAAGGTTGTTCCAATGTGGAAAATTCTTCTATATATGGATCCTAGATGGAGAAATGATACAATGCCTGCAGATGCACTTGTATGTAGGTACCCACCAGCACCACCAACGCGTTTCGATCACGAACTAGTGATCTTTCTCAAGGCAGGAGGCATAGCAATCGATCCCCGGAGCACTGAACACGGTAAGCGAAAAAAATAACTTATACCCTTCCCCTAATTCTAACCCTAACTCTCTCCTTCCATTACCCTAATCCTAACCCTCCCTTCCCTGCAGCCTGACCCTAATACTCCCTTCTCCCTAGCTTGACCTTAACCCTCTCTTTACTATAGCCTAACCCAGAGGCGTAACTAACGTGAGTTTTGTAGGGCTCATGCCCAAGGTCCCGATGGTGCCCAGCTGATGTGGGCACAGTTGGAGCCTTAGGGCATGAGTCCTACAAAGCTCACAGTCACTCAGGGGTTTGTCAGACTCCTTTTCCTGGAGTCACAGCGGGTGCCAGCAGTGACCTTGGGGTCACGTCAGCATGTGTATTCACCGCTGGCACCCGCTAGGACTCAAGGAAACGGAGAGCGCACAGAGAGCAGAGAGCGTACCGCGGAGGTGAGCGAGGTGAGGCCAAGGAGTGGGTAAGTGAATTTGGCTACAATTGGGGGCTGCACTAAGGACTTAAACTATATGAGGGGCTACACTAAGAACTTAAACTATATGAAGGGGCTGCACTAAGGACCTAAACTATATAAGGGGCTGCACTAAGGACTTAAACTATATGAAGGGCTTCACTAAGGACTTAAACTATATGAAGGGCTTCACTAAGGACTAAAACTATATGAGGGGCTACACTAAGAACTTAAACTATATGAGGGGCTGCACTAAGAACTTAAACTATATGAAGGGGCTACACTAAGAACTGAAACTATATGAGGGGGCTGCACTAAGGATTTAAACTATATGACTTAAACTATATGAAGGGGCTGCACTAAGGACTTAAACTATATGAGGGGCTGAGAAAAAGGGGGGGTGGGGCTGCTGGTGCAGCGCTGTGTCAATGGAATGGGTATACGAATAGGGACTGACACAAATATTAGGAGTAAATAAATAAATAAATAAATAAAAGGATGTGATGGTAATAATGACTGAATAAATTATTATACCAATATAATATAAATGGAGACAACAACGAGATAATAAATACAATAGGAAATAAATTATGATACAAATATAATAAAAATGGAGACAGCAATGAGATAATAAATACAATAGGAAACAACTGATAATGTCAACCAACGTGTAGAAGGTTCAGTAGCTAGATCAAAATACTATAAATATATAAGATAACCAGTTGAAAAACAGGGGGTAATATCAGCAAGCAGAAATTTAGGTAATTTAAAAATGAAAATATGAACGCGGATTCCAGAAAATATGATGTTATCTGCTATATAAATAGTCCACTTCAATAGTCCAAATCCACAACAGTACTAAATAGTGTAAATAAAGTCCAATAATATGATCCAATGATATAGCGCAGCCCCTCTTCAGATTATATTGTCCATCACTTTAAGCTGGGATATCGGTACCTCAAAATAATGAAATAACAATAAATAGTCTAATATGAAGGTGCAAATAACAATGATATTTATTAGCTAAAAGACACAATAAAAATAATCGTTAGCAGCATAAAGTGAAGTCCACAATGTAAAGTCAATAAAAACAAGACTGCCGGCACACGTGCCGCACTTCCCTTGGTGCTCTGAAGCTTTTCCCGGGCAGCTGATGGTGACGTCAGAAGCAGCTGGAGGAGGCGGTAGCGTGGGTTCGGTGTCCAGGTAACCAGCGACGCGTTTCAGGACCTATACGGGTCCCTTTCTCAAGCTGAAGGTAAGTGTGTGATGTGAGAGGGGCTGGCTCTCTTAAAGAAGAAACAGAGGTGTGTCCTGATGATTGGCAGGATATATTCGCATTATATACATATATGAAACAGCTTATCCATAATAAAAAACTGCAACATTGGAATGTGTAGACTGTTCATGAGTATATTAACTCCGGAGGGGTATGTGTGAATGCGTGAAATGGGACAAATGTGTGGAATTAAGAGGAATAAAACAGAGGCTGATAAATATGATAAATAAAATTGGATAAGTCTTAAGTTGTGAACAGACAGCAAAGTATGATTGTGGTGGGCAAAGGGATGGATGATAGAACCGATTATATAATGAAAAATATATATAAGCGCTAGTCAATGTATACTGCGCACATTAGGAAAGGAGAGTGGTGAGGTTATAACATGACATATCTTAAGTCCTTATGGTAGGCATATTAAAGGAAAAATAGTGTGAAGGCTAATAAAAGGTTGGGAATAATAATACATATAAAACATAAGGGGGAGGAAAATAAAATATAACATAATAAAGAATGACATGGGTCAATGGACAAGAATGTACTGCTGTTTAAATAGAGGTACAAATAAAGGGAAAACATATATAGAGAATCAGAGATATGATGAGTAAATTGAAGATAAAAATATCCCAAGGGGAAATGGGGGCAGGGTACGGACAAAGCATGTTAAAAATAAGAGCTGTATAATGGTGACAGATCTGCATTATGTGGGGATTAGGCTAAGGGGAGAAGGAGAGGAGCACATCAAAGAGGGGGGAGGCCCCATGGTTGGCCACTGAGGGAGAGCTCTGGAAAGAATATCTTCTACCCTCCACAGTATCCAGTATTACCAAGAGGTTCCCCAACCTAGTACTCACTGGGCTTCAGCCTGCTTAACTTCCAAGATCAGACAGGTTTGGGTGTTACCAGGCTGATATGGCTGAGGATAGCGATGGAAGAATGCATAACTCAAAGGAACCAGCTTCAGAGCACCAAGGGAAGTGCGGCACATGTACCGACAATCTTGTTTTTATTGACGTTATATTGTGGACTTCACTTTATGCTGCTAACGATTATTTTTATTGTGTCTTTTAGTTAATAAATATCATTGTTATTTGCACCTTCATATTAGACTATTTATTGTTGTTATTTCATTATTTTGAGGTACCGATATCCCAGCTTAAAGTGATGGACAATATAATGTGAAGAGGGGCTGCGCTATATCATTGGATCATATTATTGGACTTTATTTACACTATTTAGTACTGTTGTGGATTTGGACTATTGAAGTGGACTATTTATATAGCACATAACATCATATTTTCTGGAATCCATGTTCATATTTTCATTTTCAGATGACCTAAATTTCTGCTTGCTGATATTACCCCCTGTTTTTCAACTGGTTACCTTATCTCATGAACTGTATCCACAAGCTGACAATGCAAACTAGTAGATGAAACCTATTCCTGGCCTGGGGAAAAGGGTCGATTGGATGATTAGCTGGCTGAGCAGGGATTCGAACTGGTGACCTACTGCACCGAAGGCTGGTGCCTTACCTCTATGCCGTACGTGGCTCCCCATGGTGAGAGGGTATCTTTAGATCTCATGAACCATAGTCACATGCCGACTCAATGCAAACTAGTAGACAAAAACTATTCCTGTCCTGTGGAAAATGTTTGATTGGATGATTGGCTGGCTGAGCTAGGATTTGAACTGGTGACCTACTGCTCTGAAGGCAGGTGCTCTCCCTCTATGCCATATGTGGCTCCCTGTGGTGGAATGGTATATTTAGATCTTATGAACCGTAGCCACATGCTGACTTAATGCAAACTAGTAGACAAAACCTATTCCTGGCCTGGGGAAAAGAGGTTGATTGGATGGCTGAGCAGTGATTTGAACTAGTGACCTACTTTACTGAAAGCTGGTGCCTTACCTCTATGCCATATGTGGCTCCTCATGATGAAGGCGTATCTTTAGATCTTGTGAACCGTAGTCACATGCCGACTCAATGCAAACTAGTAGACAAAAACTATTCCTGGCCTGGGGAAAATGTTTGCTTGGATGATTGGCTGGCTGAGCTAGGATTTGAACTGGTGACCTACTGCTCTGAAAGCAGGTGCTCTACCTCGATGCCATATGTGGCTCCCTATGGTGGAGGGGTATATTTAGATCTCATGAACCGTAGCCACATGCTGACTTAATGCAAACTAGTAGACGAAACCTACTCCTGGCCTGGGAAAAAGGGTTGATTGGATGATTGGCTGGATGAGCAGGGACTTGAACTGGTGACCTACTTCACTGAAAGCTGGCGTCTTACCTCTATGTCATACGTGGCTCCCTATGGTGAAAGGGTATCTTTAGATCTCATGAACCGAAGTCACATGCCGACTCAATGCAAACTAGTAGACGAAACCTATTCCTGGCCTGGGGAAAAAGGGTTGATTGGATGACCGGCTGAGCAGTGTTTTGAACTGGTGACTTACTGCACCGAAAGCTGGCCCCTTACCTCTTTGCCATATGTGGCTCCTTATGGTGAAGGGGTATCTTTAGATTTCATGAACCGTAGTCACATGCAGACTCAACGCAAACTATTAGACAAAAACTATTCCTGGCCTGGGGAAAATGTTTGATTGGATAATTGGCTGGCTGAGCTAGGATTTGAACTGGTGACCTACTGCTCTGAAGGCAGGTGCTCTACTGCTATGCCATATGCGGACCCTGTGGTGGCAGGGTATATTTAGATCTCATGAACCGTAACCACATGCTGACTTAATGCAAACTAGTAGACGAAATCTATTCCTGGCCTGGGGAAAAGGGTTGATTGGTGGGCTGAGCAGCGATTTGAACTGGTGACTGACTGCACTGAAAGCTGGCGCCTTACCTCTATGCCATACGTGGCTCCTCATGATGAAAGGGTATCTTTAGATCTCATGAACCGTAGTCACATGCTGACAATGCAAAATAGTAGACAAAACATATTCCTGGCCTGGGGAAAATGTTTGATTGAATGATTGGCTGGCTGAGCTGGGATTTGAACTGGTGACCAACTGCTGTGAAGGCAGGTGCTCTATCTCTATGCCATGTGTGGCTCCCTGTGGTGGAGGAGTATATTTAAATATCATGAACCGTAGCCACATGCTGACTTAATGCAAACTAGTAGATGAAACCTATTCCTGGCCTTGGGAAAAGGGTCAATTGGATGATTGGCTGATTGGCTGGCTGAGCAGTGATTTAAACTGGTGACCTACTGCACCAAAGGCTGGCACCTCACCTCTATGCCATATGTGGCTCCTCATGGTGAAAGGGTATCTTTAGATCTCATGAACCATAGTCACATGCTGACTCAATGCAAACTAGTAGACGAAAACTATTCCTGGCCTGGGGAATTTGGCTGATTGGCTGATTGGCTGAGCTGGGTATTGAATTGGTGACCTACAGCTCTGAAGGCAGGTGCTCTACCTCTATGCCACAAACAGCTCCCTGCTGCAGAAGGGTATATTTAGATCTCATGAACCGTAGCCACATGCTGACCTAATGAAAACTAGTAGACAAAACCTATTTCTGGCCTGGGGAAAAGGGTTGATTGGATGATTGGCTGGCTGAGCAGGGATTTGAACTTGTGACCTACTGCACCAAAAGCTGGCGCCTTACCTCTATGCCATATGTGGCTCCCCATGGTGAAAGGGTATCTTTAGATCTCATGAACCATAGTCACATGCCGACTCAATGCAAACAAGTAGACAAAAACTATTCCTGGCCTGGGGGAAAATGTTTGATAAATTGACCAGCTGGCCCAGCTGGGATTTGAACCGGTAACCTGCTGTACCAAAGGTGGGTGCTCTGCGGTGATGCCATACGTGGATTTTCATGTTGTAAAGGTAATTTTAGGTCTCATAAACCATAGTCACATGGCTACTCAATACAATGTAGTTGGGAGAACCTATTCATAGCCTGCAGAAAAAGTTTGACTGGCTGAAATAGGCGATGAACCAGAGAACTACGGCACTGAATGTGCCAGCCTAGTGAATATGTTTGAGAAGTTAACTGGCTTTCTGAGCTGGGATTTAAACTGGTGACCTGTTGTACTAAAGGTGGGTTCTCTGCTGTGCTGCCATACGTGTATCCTCATAGTGAAATGGTATCTTTAGGTCCCATAAACCATAGTCACATGGCTATTCAATACAAAGTAGCTGGCAGAACCTATTCATGGTCTGCAGAAAAAGTTTGACTAGCTGAAATGTGATATGAACCAGAGAGCTGCTGCACTGAACGTGCCAGCCTAGTGAATAGGTTTGATAAGTTGACCGGCTGGCTGAGCTTGGATTTGAACTGGTGACCTTCTGCATCAAATGTGGGTGCTCTGCAGTGATGCCATACGTGCCTTTTCTTTTGGAAAGGGTATCTTTAGGTCCTGCTGTACCAAAGGTGGGTGCTCTGCTCTGATGTCATACTCAACTTCTCATGGTGAAAAGGTATCTTTAGGTCCCATAAACCATAGTCACATGGCTATTCAATACAAAGTAGTTGGCAGAACCTATTCATGGCCTGCAGAAAAAGCTTGACAAGCTGAAATGGGATATGAACCTGAGAGCTGCTGCACTGAATGTGCCAGCCTAGTGAATAGGTTTGATAAGTTAACCAGCTGGCCTAGCTGGGATTTGAACCAGTGATCTGCTGTACCAAAGGTGGGTGCTCTGCGTTGATGCCATACATGCCTTTTCATGTTGAAAAGGTATCTTTAGGTCCCATAAACCATAGTCACATGGCTACTCAATACAAAGTAGTTGGCAGATCCTATTCATGGCCTGCAGAAAAAGTTTCACTAGCTGAAATGGGATATGAACCAGAGAGCTGCTGCACTGAATGTGCCAGCCTACTGAATAGGTTTGTTAAGTTAATTGGCTTGTTGACCTGGGATTTGAACCAGTGACCTGCTGCACCAAAGGTGGGTGCTCTGCGGTGATGCCATATTTGCCTTTTCATGTTGATAAGATATCTTTAGGTCCCATAAACCATAGTCACATGGCTACTCAATACAAAATAGTTGGCAGAAACTATTCATGGCCTGCAGAAAAATTTTGACTAGCTGAGCTATGAAGCAGAGAGCTGCTGCACTGAATGTACCAGCCTAGTGAATAGGTTTGATAAGTTGACTGGCTGAGCTGGGATTTGAACCAGTGACCTACTGCACTAAAGGTGGGTGCTCTGCTGTGATGCCTTACATGGCGTAAAGGTATCTTTAGATCCTATAAACCATAGTCACATGGCTACTCAATACAAAGTAGTTGGCAGAAACTATTCATGGCCTGCAGAAAAAGTTTGACTAGCTGAGCTATGAACCAGAGAGCTGCTGCACTGAATGTGCCAGCCTAGTGAATAGGTTTGATAAGTTGACTGGCTGGCTGAGCTGGGATTTGAACCAGTGACCTGCTGCATCAAAGGTGGGTGATCTGCCATACGTGGCTTCTCATGGGGAAAAGGCCATCTCGGCCTTGAAGTCATCACATCAGGCCAACTTGTCCTCCAAGTCATCATCTCAGGCCATCTCGGCCTCCAAGTCATCACCTCAGGCCAACTGGGCCTCCAAGTCATCACCTCAGGCCATCTCGGCCTCCAAGTCATCACCTCAGGCCATCTCAGCCTCCAAGCCTACATCTAAGGCCATCTTATCATTATCTAAGGTCATCTCGGCCTCCAAGTCATTATCTCAGGCCATCTCTGCCTCTAGTTCATCAACTCACGCCATTTCGGCCTCTAAGTCATCACCTCGAGCCATCTCGGCCTCCAAGTTATCACCTCAGGCCATCTGAGCCATCTCAGCCTCCAGTTCATCACAGCAGGCCATCTCGGCCTCCAAGTAATCACCTCAGGCAATCTCGGCCTCCAAGTCACACCTCTTGCCATCTCAGCCTCCAATTCATCACCTCGGGCAACCTCGGCCTCCAAGTCATCAACTCAAGCCATCTCGGCCTCTAAATCATTACCTCGGGCCATCTGGGCCTACAAACCATCACCTCAGGCCATCTCGGCCTCGGGCCATCTAGGCCTCCAAGTCATCACCTGAGGCCATCTGGGCATCCAAGTATTCACCTCAGGCCATCTGGGCCTCCAAGTTATAACCTCAGGACATCTTGGCCTCCAAGTCAATATCTCGGGCCATCTGGGCCTCCAAGTCATCAGCTCGTGTGATTTCGGCCTCCAAGTCATCACTTAGGCCATCTCGGCCTCCAAGTCATCATCTCAGGACATCACGGCCTCCAAGTCATCATCTTAGGCCATCTCAGGCCATTTGGGCCTCCAAGACATCACCTCAGGCCATCTGGGACTCCAAGTCATCACCTCAGGCCATCTCGGCCTCCAAGTCATCACCTCAGGCCATCTGGGCCTCCAGTTCATAACCTCAAGCCATCTGGGTCTCCAAGTCAGCACCTGAGGCCATCTGGGTGTCAATTATTCACCTTAGGACATCACGGCCTCCAAGTTATCACCTCAGGCCATCTGGGCCTCCAAGTCTTCACCTCAGGCTACCTGGGCCTCCAAGTCATCACCTCAGGCCATCTTAGCCTCCAGGCCATCACATCAGGCCATCTCGGCCTCCAATTCATCACCTCAGGCCATCTTGGCCTCCAAGTCATCAACTCAGGCCATCTCGGCCTCCAAGTCATCATATCAGGCCATCTCAGCCTCCAAGTCATCACCTCAGGCTATCTGGGCCTCCAAGTCATCACATTAGGCCATCTCAGCATCCAATTCATCACATTAGGCCATCTCGGCCTCCAATTCATCACCTCAGGCCATCTCGGCCTCCAAATCATAACCTCGGGCCATCTAAGCCTACAAACCATCACCTCAGGCCATCTCGGCCTCGGGCCATCTAGGCCTCCAAGTCATCACCTGAGGCCATCTAGGCATCCAAGTATTCACCTCAGGCCATCTGGGCCTCCAAGTTATAACCTCAGGCCATCTTGGCCTCTAAGGGCCTGATCCAGCGCTACGAAAAATCGCACGGCGGGCGAATGCGTACGTTCGACCGTGCGAATAAACATACACGCCTCTAACACTCCCATAGTAAAGTACCTGCTTACGACGCCTATACCCTACACTGGGTACGACTGTCGGCCGTACGAAATTTCGCACAAAATACGCTGAGCGTACGGGCTTAGCACGCCCATACTGTACAATTTAAATGGCTATCCCCGCCTCCCTGTAGTAAAACGGGCGCCCAGGCGACCATCGTACTGAACGCACGCCCCTCGAGCGAAAAATTCGCTCACAATACGACCGCTATTCGCTCATGACGCCCAGGCGACCGGAAGCTGTCATACTGGGCATGCGCGTTGCGAATGTTTTCCCGAATTTTCGCATACGATGAGCGTACGCTCGCTTGCGGTCGTAGCTCTGGATCAGGCCCTAAGTCATTATCTCTTGCCATCTGGGCCTCCAAGTCATCAGCTCGTGTGATTTCGGCCTCCAAGTCATCACCTCAGGCCATCTCGGTCTCCAAGTCATCATCTCAGGCTATCTCGGCCTTCAAGTCATCACCTCAGGCCATCTCGGCCTCCAAGTCATGATTTCAGGCCATCTCGGCCTCTAAGTGATGATTTAAGGCCAACTCAGCCAAAAAGTTATAACCTCGAGCCCTCTCGTCCTCCAAGTCATCGCCTCAGGCCATCTCCACCTCCAATTCATCACCTCAGGACATCTGGGTCTCCAAGTCATCACCTGAGGCGATCTGGGTTTCCAATTATTCACCATAGGCCATCTGGGCCTGAAAGTCATCACCTCAGGCAATTTGGGCCTCCAAGTTATCACTTTAGGCCATTTGGGCCTTAAAGTCATCACCTCAGGCATATGGGCCTCTAAGTCATCACCTCAGTTCATCTGGGCCTTCAAGTCAAAGTCATCACCTCAGGCAATCTGAGCATCTAATTCATCACCTCAGGCAATCTGGGCCTCCACTTCATCATGTCAGAGGCCATCTGGGCATCCAAGTATTCACCTCAGGCCATCTGGGCCTCCAAGTTATAACCTCAGGACATCTTGGCCTCCAAGTCAATATCTCGGGCCATCTGGGCCTCCAAGTCATCAGCTCGTGTGATTTCGGCCTCCAAGTCATCACTTAGGCCATCTCGGCCTCCAAGTCATCATCTCAGGACATCACGGCCTCCAAGTCATCATCTTAGGCCATCTCAGGCCATTTGGGCCTCCAAGACATCACCTCAGGCCATCTGGGACTCCAAGTCATCACCTCAGGCCATCTGGGCCTCCAAGTCATCAACTAAGCTCATCTCGGCCTCCAAGTCATCACCTCAGGCAATCTCATCATCACCTCAATCCATCTCGGCCTCCAAGTCCTCATCTAGGCCATCTCGGCCTCCAAATCATTATATCAGGCCATCTAAGGCCATTTGGGCCTCCTAGTCATCACCTCAGGCTATCTGGGCCTCCAAGTCATCACCTCAGGCCATCTCGGCCTCCAAGTCATCACCTCAGGCCATCTGGGCCTCCAGTTCATAACCTCAAGCCATCTGGGTCTCCAAGTCAGCACCTGAGGCCATCTGGGTGTCAATTATTCACCTTAGGACATCACGGCCTCCAAGT
The DNA here is from genome assembly GCA_011038615.1 of Limnodynastes dumerilii. NCBI lineage: Eukaryota > Metazoa > Chordata > Amphibia > Anura > Limnodynastidae > Limnodynastes > Limnodynastes dumerilii. Next base: position 25,572 of record WWET01009286.1, read on the forward strand.
TATCACCTCAGGCCATCTGGGCCTCCAAGTCTTCACCTCAGGCTACCTGGGCCTCCAAGTCATCACCTCTCGAGCCATCTCAGCCTCCAAGTCAACAGCTCGGGCCATCTGGGCCACCAAATCATCACCTGAGGCCATCTGGGCATCCAAGTATTCACCTCAGGCCATCTGGGCCTCCAAGTTATAACAGCAGGCCATCTGGGCCTCCAAGTCATCACCTCAGGCCATTTCGGCCTCCAAGTCATAACATCAGGCCATCTGGGCCTCCAAGTCATCACTTCAGGCCATCTCAGCCTTCAAGTCATCACCTCAGGCCATCTGAGCCTCCTAGTGATCACCTCAGGCCATCTCATCATCACCTCAGGCCATCTCGGCCTCCTAGTCATGATTTCAGGCAATCTCAGCCTCTAAGTTATGATCTCAGGCCATCTCGGCCTCCAAGTCATCACCTCGAGCCATCTCGTCCTCCAAGTCATCACCTCGGGCCATCTCGGCCTCCAATTCATCACCTCAGGCAATCTCATCCTCCAAGTCATGATTTCAGGCCTTCTCGGCCTCTAAGTCAAGATTTCAGTCCATCTCGACCTCCAAGTCATCACCTCAGGCCATCTACGCCTTCAAGTCATCACCTCAGGCCATTTCGGCCTCCAAGTCATCATCTCAGGCCATATCAGGCCATTTGGACCTCCAAGTCATCACCTCGGGCCATCTTGGCCTCCAAGTCATCACCTCGTGCCATCTATGCCTCCAAGTCATTACCTTAGGGTATCTGGGCCTTCAAGTCATCACCTCAGGCCATTTGGGCCTCCAAGTCATCAACTCAGACCTTCTGGACCTCCAAGTCATCACCTCAGGCCATCTCGGCCTCCAAGTCATTATCTCAGGCCATGTCGGCCTGCAAGTCATCATCTCAGGCCATATCAGGCCATTTCAACCTCCAAGTCATCACCTCAGGCCATCTTGGCCTCCAAGTCATCACCTCGTGCCATCTATAACTCTAAGTCATCACCTTAGGGTATCTGGGCTTTCAAGTCATCACCTCAGGCCATCTGGGCCTCCAAGTCATTACCTTGGGCCATTTGAGCCTCGAAGTCATCAACTCAGGTCTTCTGGGCCTCCAAGTCATCACCTCAGGCCATCTCATCATCACCTCAGGCCATCTCGGCCTTCAAGTAATGATTTCAGGCCATCTCGACCTCTAAGTCATGATTTCAGGCCATCTCGGCCCCCAAGTCATCACCTCAGGCCATCTACGCCTCCAAGTCATCATCTTAGGCCATCTCGAACTGCAAGTCATCATCTCAGGCCATATCAGGCCATCTGGGCCTCCAAGTCATCACCTCAGGCCATCTCGGCCTGCAAGTCATCACCTCGAGCCATTTCAGCCTCCAAGTCATCACCTCGAGCCATCTCGGCCTCCAAGTCATGATTTCAGGCCATCTTGGCCTCCAAGTCATCACCTCGAGCTATCTTGTCCTCCAAGTCATCACCTCGGGCCATCTCAGGCCCAAGTCATCACCTCGGGCCATCTCGGCCTCCAAGTCATCACCTCAGGCCATCTGGGCCTCCAAGTCTTCACCTCAGGCTATCTGGGCCTCCAAGTCATCACCTTAGGCCATATCAGCCTCCAAATCATCACCTCAGGCCATCTCGGCCTCCAAGTCATCACCTCGAGCCATCTCGATCTCGGCCTCCATGTCATCACCTCGAGCCATCTCGGCCTCCAAGTTATCACCTCAGACCATCTGGGCCTACAAGTCTTCACCTCAGGCTATCTGGGCCTCCAAGTCATCACCTCAGGCCATCTTAGCCTCCAGGTCATCACATCAGGCCATCTCGGCCTCCAATATATCACCTCAGGCCATCTTGGTCTCCAAGACATCACCTCAGGCCATCTCGGCCTCCAAGTCATCATCTCAGGCCATCTCAGCCTCCAAGTCATCACCTCAGGCTATCTGGGCCTCCAAGTCATCACATCAGGCCATCTCAGCCTCCAATTCATCACATTAGGCCATCTCGGCCTCCAATTCATCACCTCAGGCCATCTCGGCCTCCAAGTCATGATTTCAGGCCATCTCGGCCTCCAAGTCATCACCTCGAGCCATCTCGTCCTCCAAGTCATCACCTTGGGCCATCTCGGGCCCAGGTCATCACCTCGGGCCATCTCGGCCTCCAAGTCATTACCTCAGGCCATCTGGTCCTCCAAGTCTTCACCTCAGGCTATCTGGGCCTCCAAGTCATCACCTTAGGCCATATCAGCCTCCAAATCATCACCTCAGGCCATCTCGGCCTCCAAGTCATCACCTCAGGCCATCTTGGCCTCCAATTCTACATCTCAGGCCAACTCAGCCTGCAAGTCATCACCTCGAGTCATTTCAGCCTCCAAGTCATCACCTCGCGCCATCTCGGCCTCCATGTCATCACCTCGAGCCATCTCGGCCTCCAAGTCTTCACCTCAGGCTATCTGGGCCTCCAAGTCATCACCTCAGGCCATCTTAGCCTCCAGGTCATCACATCAGGCCATCTCGGCCTCCAAGTCATCACCTCAGGCCATCTCGGCCTCCAAGTCATCACCTCAGGCCATCTGGGTGTCCAAGTCATCACCTGAGGCGATCTGGGTTTCCAATTATTCACCTTAGGCCATCTGGGCCTCCAAGTCATCACCTCAGGCAATCTGGGCCTCCAAGTTATCACTTTAGGCCATTTGGGCCTTAAAGTCATCACCTCAGGCATATGGGCCTCCAAGTCATCACCTCAGTTCATCTGGGCCTTCAAGTCAAAGTCATCACCTCAGGCCATCTGAGCATCTAATTCATCACCTCAGGCAATCTGGACCTCCACTTCATCATGTCAGGCCATCTGGGCCTCCAAGTCATCACCTCAGGCCGTTTGGGCCTCCAAGTCATCACCTCAGGCCATCTCGGCCTCCAAGTCATCATCTCAGGACATCTCGGCCTCCAAGTCATCATCTTAGGCCATCTCAGGCTATCTGGGCCTCCAAGTCATCACCTCAGGCCATCTCGGCCTCCAAGTCATCTCCTGAGACAATCTGGGCATCCAAGTATTCACCTCAGGCCATCTGGGCCTCCAAGTTATAACAGCAGGCCATCTTGTCCGCCAAGTCATTATCTCGGGCCATCTGGGCCTCCAAGTTATCACCTCGGGCCATCTTCGCCTCCAAGTCATCAGCTCTTGCGATTTTGTCATCCAAGTCATCAGTTCAGGCCATCTGGGCCTCCAAGTCATCACCTCAGGCCATTTCGGCCTCCAAGTCATCACCTTAGGCCTTCTGGGCCTCCAAGTCATCACTTCAGGCCATCTCGGCCTTCAAGTCATCACCTCA
>WWET01009288.1:0-16803 GCA_011038615.1 Limnodynastes dumerilii
CACTAAAATGATCTTTGTAAATAGACCCCAAAATCTCTTAAGTCTCTCTTAAGTTGAAAGGGTACTAATCAGCTGGCATGGATTGGTGCAGAGTGCAAAAAATGGCAGCAATCTGGTTGACACTTCACTGTCGAAATCTGGCCCATGCACACCTCAAAACTGTCTCCATTTAGACTGCAAAAGGGTCAGGGTTTATGGGGAAGTGGGCAGGGTTATGTACAGATGTACCCATTTGTGGGTGGGGTTTGGGAGGATCGAGGGAGGGGCTTATTTTGTCCCAATTTTGGGGCTTTAAATTTTGGGAGCTATGTGATTGTTTTGCAAACAACTCCACTTGGCTGTAGTTATTATATATAAAATATATGTTGTTTTATCACGTTACATTCATTTTAATTCTGGATAAGACTGATTTCACTTCCAGCTTTGTTTATTTGTTCAGTGAGTGCACTTTAAAAATAGGTCTATATGCAACACAAATAATGACAATACAATATTTCTGCATTTCACATTGATTCCAAATATACCCAAACACTGGAAATCGTTTGTCTAGAGAGATAAAGTGAATGAGCTGAGAAGGATGCTACAACACTTCAGTGAACTCATGACACTGTGATTGGCTATGGAAGCACACGTCACTATGACAACTGCACAAAGAACTGAACACAAATAGCAATTTACTTTAATAGCAAGCCCTTGTTGTGACAGTTATTAAACCCTAACACAATGCCTCGGGCCACCTTGCTCTTGGCAAATCTACGGAATGATTTTTGGAGTGATGCTCAAAAATGACCTCAATTAAAATGATAACCTTATCAAACAAAAAGCCAGAAGCACAAGCATATATTTTTAGCAAGGGTAGAAGTCTTGTTAGATGTGCACATAAAACATTCCAGGGTTCATAAAGTAATGCTACAGGTCAGTGCAATCAATGGCCATTCTAGCCGTGCTTGGCTTTTTTCTGTTCCTAACCTCTGTTCTCATATCCCCCTCAGGTCATTGTATCAGATCTTCCCACTGTTGCTGAAAGGTCATTTCTAAGACTGACAAAAATAGACAAAAAACAAGAAAAATCTCCTAAGGCGCTACACTATGTGTGATATTAAGAACAAAAAAAACGACAATCCCAACTAATACATATTTCATTGATAAAATTGAAAATAAATAAATATATATATATATATATATATATATATATGCAGCAGGAACGGCACTCTCAATAAACAATAACTGTGCTCCGGTGCACAGCAGGAAGCTTTAAGCACAGGAAAAGAGAAAAGCTGGCACTCAGAGTCAATAAGTAAACGGTGATTTAATAAATGGTCCCGACGTTTCAGTGTACAACAGACACTTTCCTCAGGGTGACAACAACCAAAGCACAAAGACCCAAATATATAGAGACACATCTTGCCTCCATCAGCCGCGTTGCAGAACCGAGAACCACGCGCCGCCGCCAGACACCTCCCACCCGTCGCATGAGGAATGACGTCACGCAGGTGCGTTACCAAGGCAATGTAAATAATTCACGGAAGCTCTGCAGAGCAAGGGGAAACAGCGTCCATCCTGTTGCTAGGGAGGGAGGGGCTGCACCAGCTAGCATACGAGTGCCCAAGGTAGCTGCAGGCTGTGGAGGAGTACAAAAACAAATTAGGTGAAAAACAGATAATAAAAAAAAGAGTAACATGATAAACAAATAATAAGTGGAAGAAAAAAATGATGTGAGAAAGCAAAACACAAGCTAAATTAAAGGCTAAATGAAAAAAAAACAAAAAAACATGAAAATAAAAATGAAAAAAATCAGAGAAAACAACTTAAAGGCAAATAATCATTGAGTCCATGGGGAATTACACTGTCCAACTTAAAAATCCATTTGGCTTCAAGGCGAAGCAATGCCAATTCTCGGTCTCCACCCCGCAATGAATGTGGAATATGATCAATGATCATACACTGAAGATCTGATAACTGATGTCCATGTTCAATAAAATGACGGGGCACAGGTTGATCAGAAGCGCCTGTTGCCAATGCGCTTCTTAAAGCAGAGCGATGGAGATTCATACGTTCTCTGAAAGTCCGGATGGTTTTTCCAACATAAATAAGACCGCACGGACATTTCAACAGATAAACTACAAACCTGCTTGTGCAGGTGAGTACATGGCGAATAGGGAACTGTAGGCCACTTCGAGGATGACTGAAAGATTTTCCTGTCTGCATCATACGACAGGTCATGCAGCCAAGACACTTGTGACAACCAGGAGCTTTACGTAGAAAGGAGGAAGAAGGAATAGAGTCCAATGCAGGTTTATTGATGGAAATGTCAGTTTTTACGAGTAAATCCCGAAGATTCTTGCCTCGTCTATGGCATGGCATAATGCGTGTGGAGTTCAAGGAGGGCAGTGTGGGATCTGTTAGAATGACGGGCCAAAGTGACCGAATGGCCTTGTTGATGAACGGGCTGGCTCTTGAAAAATGGTTGACCCAGGGGATTGCTTTACATTGTGATTTTTTTGCAGGAGAAAATAGTGCCTCCCTCGGGATAGATACCGCCTTTGCTCTAGCTTCTCTAAGAATCTTAGACAAATACCCTCTGTCCTTGAATTTAAATTCCATTTCATCAAGTTGCTAATCACGGGTATGCATGTCGCTGTTAATGCGGCAAACCCGGATAAATTGCGAATAAGGCAATCCTCTTTTCAGAGGAAGCGGATGATGACTAGTAGCCAGAAGGAGAGTGTTTCTTGCTGTCGGTTTATTGAATATACTGGTACAAATTATCCCATCAGTCAGAGAGATGTGGACATCTAAGTAGTCGATGGCACTAGTGCTGCAGGTATACGTGAATTTGATGTCCTTATCCAAGCTGTTAATGGAGGTCATCAAATTAACAAACTCGATCTGGGAACCTGACCAGAAAACCAGCAGGTCATCAATGTATCGGGTAAAGAGTAATATCTTACCCTCACAATCAGGATGCTGCAGAAAAAGGCGATTTTCTACGCCAGACATAAAGCCGTTGGCGAATGCCGGGGCCACAGCCGATCCCATGGCACGGCCGGCTGTCTGCAAAAAGAATTTACCGTCAAAAAGGAAATAATTCCTAATGAGCGTTAATTCCAATAAGACCATAAACAATTCCTGAGGAATTCCAACAAATGATGGATTATCAGAAATGAGGGTGTATATAGCAGCCAATCCACGGTCATGCGGTATGCTTGTGTACAAATTCGATACATCTATGGCACACAGTAAGGTGCCAGAGGGTAAAGGTGGTAGAGCAGACAATTTTTGCAACAGATGCGTGGTGTCTTTGAGGTATGTACTCAAAGACTGTACACAGGGTTGAAGACAAGTGTCAAGGAGCATAGCTACAGAGTGGTATAATGACTCACGGGCAGAGATGATCGGACGCCCTGGCGGCATAGTGGTGCTCTTATGTATCTTTGGCAGTGAGTACAGAATAGGTACTTTAGGATACTTAGTTGTCAAGGCCTTCATAGTCTGCTCTGAGATGCTTCCTTGTTCCTTGGCGTTAAGTAAAATTTGATCCAGCTCTTTTTTATAATTGCTGGTGGGGTCTCCTGGCAGCTGCTTGTATGTTGTACTGTCTTCAAGTTGCCTGTAAATTTCTTTACTGTATTGGTCAAGATCTTGTAGAACTATAGCACCACCTTTGTCGGCGGGCCGGATTATTAAATCTTTCTTGGAAGCCAAAGATTTAATGGCCACACGATCAGAAGGACTCAAGTTGTGTCGTAAAGCTGGAAGAGCTTTAGCTGTTTTAATTACTGCATCATCCAGTAAACGAGAAAAACTCCTGATGGAGGAATTATGAGACTGCGGGTCAAAGGTGGACCGTATTTTGATGGACTTCAAGAGTGGATTATTGCAAAGTTCCTTATCGTCTTTGTGTTGAAAGTGCTCCTTGAGCTTTAATTGACGGTTAAGACGGTAATGATCAACTCTCCACTGAAAAAGATCAAGTTCAATGGAGGGGACAAATGAGAGTCCCTTAGATAAAACAGAGGTCTCAGATTTGGTTAATGCATATTTGGATAAATTGAATATTAGGTCCGCTGGGACCTGGTTATTGTCCCTGCGGATGCTCCGCTTCCACTGGCCCCCCCTCCTCGTGAGGTTCCTCCTCTTTTTGACCGGCCTGGGAGCTTGTTGCCGGTTGGAGGTTTCTCTAAAAAATGAGCAGCAGTGGATGATGAGCCAGGAAGTGCTTCAGAATCTGAGGATATAACAGCATCTGAGCTGTTGTCACTAGTGTCATCATAACGTAGTGGGCGACGACGTATTTGTTTCCGTCCACGAAAAAAGCTCTGGGTCCCAGACAGCCAGGGGTAAACCCTGTTTTCTTCATAATCTCTGTTGACTTTTATGAGATATATATATACTGTATATATATCAATAAAAATTATTAAACCACTAAATTAGGATAGCAATTGTAGAATTTGTACAGCAAAGTGAAAATGAGCACACCTGAAATAATCACAGGCCAATTCAATCGCAAATGCGGTCCAACCCACAAAAGATTTAATTTGAATGGGAAAGGGTTATCCAAAAGTACTGCCCACACCAACAGCCAGCGCAAGTTAGTACTAACACAAGCTCCACTACCAAAACTTGTCTTCTGTCCTCTTGATTGGTGAATCATCACGAATTCCTTGGTCTTCATTGGATTCTTGTGGTTTCATTGTCTCATGTTTGGAGGTCAATCTGCATAATCAACAGACGTTCCTAGTCTAGCTAGCAGGGTCAATTTACCTATACATACACATTTAATATCATGTATTATCTATGTCTATAACTTATAGCTTATAGCTATATGTGATCTTTTATTAAAATATATTAGTACTAATACAGCATAAGAATCTACACTACACTTCGCCATAGGATCCTCTTTCTTTCATCAATTGATTGCTTCTCCTCTGCGAGGCAGAAGCAATCAATTACCCAGTTTGGAACTGATTGGGAGAAAATGGCCCTTTCATAGTGGTGACCCACACTCATTTGGGCACACCATGACAGTAAGTCGTATTTATAACTCATCTGTGGCCCTCCTGGGCCATTAAAAATGTTGGAAATTGTGCAATGGACATCTTCCATCTGCTCAAATGTTTTATTTCTTTGTATCCTCTCTCACACACATAACTTGATTTATTCACTTTCATGTTACAGCACTAGATTCTAAGGCATCTGCCTCATGGGATATGTAATCTTAACCACTATAAAGCCATGGATAACACAAAGTCTGTTTATGGCCCGAAGTACATCCACAGATATGCATTTGCTTGTTAACTCCATAATCATTTTTACCCTTTTTTTTTTATCATTTAACCCTAAAAGAGGTACTTTTTTGTTATTTGTATAATGCAACTTTATTAAAACCTCCAAATTATTAACACTATCCCAATTTATAGGATATTGCTGATCTTGGTCCGTCCGACAGAGAGAGGGAAATGAACTCCCCCCTGTAACCCCCCTCTCTTGTGCAGGCTATATGGCAGCTTACACTGCCATAAGCCTGCCTTAACTAAAGTGCGCGGATCAGCGGTCTGTACGACCGTTGATCTGCACGAGTGTGGGGTCCCCCTCCCACAATGTACAATTACCATTTCTTTGGATATGGCACTATACGGAACCATACCTCCCAACATTTGATCATTCGAAAGAGGGACAAAACTTTGCGGCCTGGTAGAGGGTGTGTGTCTTGTACCACCCAGTGGGCTTGTCTTGGAATGTGGGTGTGTCTTACACCACCCAGACTAGCAGGTCTATTGCCTGCCCCTTTTATTTAGCAACCATACCTATGTCGGCCTCTTATTTTTAGGCCTGCCATCCATATATCTACCCCTTATTATTTGTCCAGGATTCATATGTTCAGCCTCCATATCTGCCTCTATATTTGTCCTACCTCCATGTCTGCCACTTATTATTATTATTATTATTATTATGTGTAGCCTCCATATGTCTTCCCTCAGTCTCAATGTCTGCCTATTTATTATTTGTCTAGCTTCCATGTCTGCTTATTAATTAATTGTCCAGCCTCCATGTGTGCCCATTATAATGTCCAGCCTCCATGTCTGCTCCTTACTATGGTCAGCCTCCATGTCTGCTCCTTATAATGTCCAGCCTCCAGGTCCGCCCCTTGTAATGTCCAGCCTCCATGTTTGCACCTTATAATGTCCAGCCTCCACGTCTGCCCCTTATAATGTCCAGCCTCCTGGACATTATGCCCTCCTGATTTGACTGGAGGGTGCATGTGCCCTCCAGTCAAATCAGGTCACTTACGCACCTTGCATGAACATGTACAGATAGCATCATCTTTTCTGTTTTTTAATATAAATGTGGAACTCCTTAATTATTTCAGCACATGACATGTGACACATGATGAGTTTCCTGGTTGGTCTAAAAGGTCAGACATAATTTACCATTATCTATATCTCCAAAGTGTACCTCTTTCTTTATGACCTATGAAAGGGACAAAGCGTAACAGAAAAGGCTGCCATTTTGACCATATATAGGACCAGTTCCAGACTTCTGCAAAGTGGGTGTTTAGCAACTGCACGCACCAGAAAACGAAGAATGTTCAAGCACCACAATCTGTTCCAGCATTACCATGTTTTCCTGTCAGGTTCCGACAGCAGGCCAGGATGAGGTCACAACTCTGAGGGGTTTAATTGTTTAAATATACAGAAAGGACATGTTAATTAGCGGACACTAGATTCAGACTTTCGATCCATCCACATTTTAAGTAAAGTTAGATCAGAAATCATAAGATAGGGTTTATCTATCAGTGTTCTCCCAACTGTTGACATTGAAGCATGGATGAAATGAAAATCTACTATCAGATTCCCTGCGGATACTGTGTTCGGAGCAGTTGTAATTCAGAATCTGGTTCACAGTCAATGGGGTAGATCCAGAACTACGTGTGCCGCACGTATATTCGCGGAGCGTATTTTCGTACACGTAAGTTCGCTACACTCCCCTTGGCACACCCCTTGCACGGACGTATTTTGTCAAAATACGCTACCCAAACCCTACCTTAACTTTTCCAAACGTAACAGCATACGTCCGCTAACGGACGTACTGACTACGCGAACGTACGCAGCTTAGCACGCCCATACTGTACACTTTAAATACCACCCCCTGCCTACTTCACGTAAAACGCACGTATTGTTGACTAACGTAAATTTGGCACGCCCACACGTAAGTATTTACGTGAGACATACGTGAATCACCCATACGTCCAAAATGACGCTACGTGAATGTGCGTATTTTCTATTGTGCGCATGCGCAGTGCGTTCAAATCTGCGAATTTACGTCTCCGCCACGCGTAAAATCGCGGAAATGCGTAGTTCTGGATCTGCCCCAATGTGTTTAATTATGAAAGAGATCAATGAGGAAATGTATAACTATGAGAGAGATCTGTGAGGAAGGGCAGGATTCAGACTTAAGTAAGTTAGTTACTCCTGGGCTGAACCATGTTGATTGCAGGGAAGTCATATTTCATCTGTTGCAAACAGTATTAGAGTTGAGAGGTGATGTTTCCTATCCCAAATCTAAATAACAGTGTGATAGTAAAGTATCTGTGTGCAGTAAGCAATTCAAAGATATATCCCTGCATGCAATGAATAAAATTAACTTGACTTCCCCTGCAATCAGCATGGTTTAGCCCAGAAGTAACTAATTTCAAGCACTTACTTAAGTCTGGATCCAGCCCGAAATGTATAACAGAGATCTGTGAGGAAATGTATAACTATGAGAGAGATCTGTCAGAAAATGAACAGTTATGAAAGAAGGGAATGTACAATTGTTCCATGACTGAATGTAAATTTGTGGCAGTGTTCTGTGAAGGAATGTATAATTGTGGAAGTGTTCTGTGAAGGAATGTATAATTGTGGAAGTGTTCTGTGAAGGAATGTGTAATTGTGGAAGTGTTTTGTGAAGGAATGTATCATTGTGGAAGTGTTCTGTGAGGTAATGTATATTTGTGGAAGTGTTCTGTGAAGAAACATATAATTGTGGAAGTGTTCTGTGAAGGAATGTATAATTGTGGAAGTGTTCTGTGTAGGAATGTATCATTGTGGAAATGTTCTGTGCAGGAATGTATCATTGTGGAAGTGTTCTGTGCAGGAATGTATAATTGTGGAAGTGTTCTATGAAGGGATATATAATTGTGGAAGTGTTCTGTGAAAGAATGTATTATTGTGGAAGTGTTCTGTGAAGGAATGTATAATTATGGAAGTGTTTTGTGAAGGGATATATAATTGTGGAAGTATTCTGTGAAGGAATGTATAATTGTGGAAGTGTCCTGTGAAGGAATGTATATTTGTGGAAGTGTTCTGTGAAGGAATGTATAATTGTGGAAGTGCTCTGTGAAGGAATGTATAATTGTGGAAGTGTTCTGTGAAGGAATTTATAATTGTGGAAGCGTTCTGTGAAGGAATGTATTATTGTGGAAATGTTCTGTGACGGATTGTATATCTGTGGAAGTTTTCTGTGAAATAATGTATCATTATGGAAAAGTAAGGTGAAGGAATGTATAATTGTGGAAGTGTTCTGTGAAGGAATGTATATTTGTGGAAGTGTTCTGTGAAGGAATGTATCATTGTGGAAGTGTTCTGTTAAGGAATGTATAATTATGGAAGTGTTCTGTGAAGGACTGTATAATTGTGGAAATGTTCTGTGAAGGAATGTATCATTGTGGAAGTGTTCTGTGAAGGAATGTATCATTGTGGAAATGTTCTGTGAAGGAATGTATCACTGTGGAAGTGGTCTGTGAAGGAATGTATCATTGTGGAAGTGTTCCCTGATGGACTGTATAATTAAGAAAGAGTTCTGATTATAAGACGTTGCACAGAACGTATTTTTCTCCAGCTCAGAGGCGTCACATGGTACCGGGGGAGGTGGGTGACTGTCCCAAGTGCCATAAAAGCAGGGCCACCTTATATCATAGTTTCTGGGGATGCGGTAGGATCAGAAAATTCTGGGGGAAGGTTTTGAATTTTATAAATGCAATTCTGGGCACTAACCTGCCCAGTGGCACTCTTACTGGCCAATTTTGAGGTTTGGCTTGACAACCCAGTAGTCAAGAGCGCTATTCCATTTCTGACGGTATTGGTTACCATTTCAAAAAAAGCAATATTGCAGAGATGGACAGTTAAAACTCCTCCATTCTTACACACTGTTAAAGCTTTGTTATTGGAAACTTTATATCTAGAGAGAAGGGCTACCCTTCCGGATATTGAAAAAGGGGTAGTGTCTTTCTATAAGAAGTGGGGTATATATGTAGAACACCTTCCAGAACAGACCAGAAGCAATATATTACGGCTGTTTGAAACTACTACGTGGTTTTTGTACAGGGAATTACCAGGTGGCAATTAGGTGAATGACTACACAACCGCAGATATTCAGCAATAAGATACTGCTTTCTCATTCCAGGTCATGTGTGATGGGGTTGGCTTACATGTGGATGACTTACTTTATGATGCGAGGGGAAGTCCTGGGGATAGGCGGCAATGTTCGAGGTTTTTGTTTTGTTTTGTTTAGATATGTCGTATTGGGCGTCACTCTATTGATATTTTTATCAGCCACGTCTGACTTTTTGATGTTCCTCCCTAAATGTATCTGGCTAATCGAGCCATATTGGTGGAATGTATTGTTATCATTTCATGTAAATGCTTATTATTTTATCAGTGTGGACCAGTTATGGTATCTTTATGAGGGCAATTGCAAATACTTTATTGTTTGACGCTTATGTGACATGTCTTATGTTGGAAAAATTTAATAAAGAGTTTTAAAAAAAAAAAAAGAAAGAGTTCTGTGAGGTAATGTATAATTGTGTAGGAAAGTATATAATTGTGGTATTGTTCAGTGACCGAATATATAATTGTGGAAATGTTCTGTGAAGGAATGCATGATAGTGAGCGTGTTTTGTCTTAAAACATATTATATATTTTTTATATATATAAAATCTTCACACATAAAAAAAATATAAGAAATAGTTGTTTTATAAATAAAGAAATGATGAACAGGCTTGCATTAGTACCTTAAATCATAAATCTGCCACTGTATCATCATGGATTGAAGGTTAATGCTATTTATGTACTCCTGGTAATATCACATTGACTCTAAATATCTATTCATCTACAGCAGTGCTCTACATAATGAGAGAATATGTGGAGGGGGCCAGGTGTAATATTAGTACTGAAATAGATATAAAGCATTCACTGCATATTCCATTCTAATAGACACAATGAAGAATAATATACCAGAACACAGCTTTCATTTCTTTTGACATTTGTGTTTGAATTACAAGTAAATAACATTTTCTATTCCCAGTCTCAGGTTCTTGTTTAGCCAGGTCACATGACTAGTATTTTACCAGTGGTGCATTGCTGCTGAACTTATAGCAATGCCATAAGTATTATGTAAGTTAATGTATCTGGATAATTTTAAGTTAGTTTAACATTATTCCTTCACTCTCAAGACCGAGGGAAAAAAAGAGGTTGCTCAGATTCGGGAGACATCATTTTATTGGCTTGTTCATGACCATTGGGCATTGTTAATTAATTAATAATTAAAAACAGCAAAATATGTGCTGAAGAGGCTGCAGCTGCTACAATTAGATACCATTGTGTTCCTCTTGAGAAAGGCAGAAGCTATCAGCTGACACGCGCCAGTAGTGGTGTTCCATCATAAGTTTTTAACCTCAACAGTGACTGTCTCTATAGTGAGGAAATTCTTACAGCCCTGTTCCCAGGACTCCAACATCAGTCAGTTCTCAATTGCATACCCCACTTAGAACCGTATGTGAGAGGAATCTGAGGGGGATGCTTGGTTCATACCAAAGCTAAAGGAACCTTAGCTACTTATTCAAGACGACGCACAAATGAAATTTTAAAAGGAACGTTGAAAAGACTTTTGTTTTCTGCATTGGTTTTTTACATATTTGCCTTCTGTATGTTACAGTTATAGGCAGCGATTAGTCTTTCGCATTTTACAAGTATATTGAGTAAATAATTGTTACTTGGTATCCATGTATATGTATAACTAGTCATATTTATTTGCTTTCATTGCCCAAGGTCACATCCCAGCTCTGCTTTTAATTAAGTTTAGAGAAACTCTTGGTGCTCCGCAGGGCAACAACATAAACTCTCGCTGGATTATAATATAAACAGATGCCCGATATCAGTAATCCCACATACAAGTTTTTTTCTTCTAAAAGAAGTTATATAAGTATTTCATAAATATGGTTCATTTGTCTTAACTCTCTTCCTATTGTTAGGTCTGTTGTGCAGGACTTGTAGTACTGGCCTCTCACCACAAGAGGCCACTTGTATTCCCAGATATTCTTGTGTTTCCAGATCCCACCAGAGGTGTCGTTGTCAGCTCAGCCCCTATACCAGGTATCTGTTCTTCATCCCTTATGGATTGCACCTGACAACTCGTTATTAATACTAGGCATGACCAGTCATACATTACTGGATCATTGATTGTTACCAGAGACATTGGGGCAGATCTAGAACAACGTTTTCGTACGCCTTGCGGAGACGTAAAAAGGCGATTTGGTATGTACTGAGCATGCGCACGACAGATGATACACTACATAATGTAACGTAACTCTGAGTGTAAGAACCTTTCACGTATCAGTTTCGTAAATACATTCGAGGGGGCGTGCCAGCCTTATGACACCCGAAATTACGCTTCAAAGGCGGGTTTTGGCATTTAAATAGTACAGTATGGGCGTGCTTAGCGGCGTGACTACGGACAGCCTACACGTGTGGGAGCGGATCAGAGGGGTTACCCTGCCAAAATTAAGGTAGGGTTCAGAAAGCGGAAAACGGCCAAAGTACGTACATGCAAGGGGAGTGCCAAGGGGAGTGCATAGAAGTTACACTCGCATAAATACGCTACACTAGTAAACTGACTTCTTGATCTACCCCATTGTTTGGACTCCAGCCTTGTGCATTGTGCTTCGGACAGACTGTACCCTTCTACTTGGACCCTGCTTTACCGTTTTTTGATCTTGCTGTTGATGTCAGCTCTTTCTTTGTCCTGTTTATTATTGCATGCCTTGCCTTGTCTGTATTTGTGTTGTTATCTTTCTTTGTCTCCTGTAGTCTGGACCTGGACTTCCTTTGTCTTCTGTATGTTACAGTTATAGGCAGATATTAGTCTTTCACATTTTTCAAGTATATTGTTTAATAATATAGTAAAAGCGTAGCTATCAGGCCCATGGCTTCCAGAACTGAACACAGTATTCTAGGTGAGGTCATAGCAACGATCTATAAAGGGGCATCACTACTTCTCTCTTTCTGCTACTAATTCCTCTCCCTGTGCAACCAAGCATCTGACTTGTCCTTCTCATTGCTTTGTTAAATTACTTGGCTACCTTTAAGTCACATCTATATAATAAATAATCCTAGATCCCTTTCCGCTTCTAATGTAGTACCATTAATGATATATTGAGCTATTGGGTTTTTGTGCCCCAAGTGCATGATTTTGCATTTTTTTGGCATTAAACTGCAGTTGCCACACTATTGATCATCCCTCATTTTCTGTGCCCCTCCTGGCATGTCTAGCCTGTTACATATCTTTGTGTCATCTGCAAAAAGGCATATTTTCCCCTCGCTACCACAGGCAATATAACCTATAAATATATTAAATAGCACTTGATCCAAGTACAGAACCCTGGGGTACTCCACTGATTACTTTACCATCCCCAGAAGGGATTCCATTTACTACAACCCTCTGTTGTCTATCCTGTAACCAAGATCATATCCATGCAACTATCTTTAAATCCAGTCCCAAAGTTTCCAGCTTATTTAACAGTCTGCGATGTGGCTCAGTGTCAAAAGCCTTACTAAAATCTAGATAAGCTATGTCTACAGCTCCCCCTTTATCTAATACTTTACTGACCCAGCCAAAAAATTCAATAAGATTTGTTTGACATGATCCTCCCCAGTGAATCCATGCTGCTTGGGATCTTGTAAGTTACTTACAATTTAAGATACTGTACAATTTGTTCCTTGAACAGTGTTGCCATCAATTTACCTACTACTGATGTTAGACTTGGTGGTTTGCTGCTTCTTCCCTACTTCCACTTTTACTGTATGCAGAGGGACGAAATTTGCTATTTTTCAATCCTCGGCAATCACCCCAGTTATTATTTCAGTTAATGGTTTTGCCAGCACTACACCCTTTTTAAGGAAATAAATAATATTAGGATATAAGTGGTATGTAAACGCTATAGGGGTTACACCTACTAATGATTCTGGTGAAGCCTAAAGATTGAACATCACAGGTATAGATATTAGAGGGATATAAGGGTATAATATATACCTCAGCTATAAGGGACAGGGGTGTGGGTCCCCGGAAATGGCCCTATTTTGATAGGGCTGTTTTCTCCCAGCCAGTTTCGAACTCGATGAGGCAATCGATTCACAGAGCACCGAACACGGTGCTCCGAAATTAAGGCTGAAAAACGACTCCTGATCCTAACCGTCCCCTTCCATTACCCTAACCCTTACATTCCCTTCCCCGCAGCCTGACCCTAACCCACCATCTCCCACAGCCTGACCCTAACCTTCCCTGCAGCCTGACCCTAACCCTCCCTTCCCTTGCAGCCTGACCCTAACCCTTCCTTCCCTGTAGCCTTACCCTAACCCTGGAGAGGTTACTCACCTTTCCTGTGGTGCGTTTCCTGCAGTACCGGCGGCTGCTGTGTTTCCGAAAAGGAATGGGTGAGTATGCTGATCGGCGTACTCACCCATTCTGAAACAAAATTTCTAAAATTAAGGGGTATTCGAAATAGGGACATCTGAAAAGGAGCTTTCAGATGCCCCTATTTCGGAAATCCCTCATTCTATGTGGGGAAACTCTTTTACTACAATATCTTATCCCTAAATAAACAGTTAAATAAATAAATAAATAAATAATAGGACGATTAGATACCTAATGACAATAAACAATGTTCAAAATTCATATAAAGATAGTAAAAACAGCAGTCCACCAAGGATATATAAATAAGTGAATTAAATAGGATTAGATACTAAATAGCTTAAATAAAGTGCTGAGTGCAAGTACCAGTATCACATTGTAAACCATTAAAAGAGGGAACAATAGTAAGTATTATTCTAATAGTAAAGAGCATTAAAAACCCCTAATAGATGGAATATAGACAGTGGCAGTTCACAGAAAGGATAAATTATATAGATGTAGGTCTCTCTCATTAACTAAGATGACGTCACCAATGGGTCTTTAGAGTATGTGCCATGGATTGGTTGGAGTCTCCGATCTGATGGCCTGCTTTGCGAAATAGAGACAGCCAAAAGTTACTTTTTGTCTGTCTCTATTTCGAATAGGGGGCAATTTTAGAAATGTTTTTATGAATGGGTGAGTGTGCCGATCGGCATACTCGCCCATTCATTTTTGCTGACCCGCCGGATGACAGCTAGTATTAGGGGGGGGGGGTTATATGGTTAGGTGCGTAGGAAGAGAGGGGTAGGGTTAGGTCCATAGAAGGGGAGGGTTAGGGTCAGGCTGCGGGGAGGGGGGGTCTTAGAGTTAGGCTATGTATAAGGGAGTATTAGGGTCAGGCTAGGGAGAAGGGAGGGGTAGGGTCAGGCTGCAAGGAAGGCAGGGTTAGGGTCAGGCTGCAGGGAAGGGAGTGTTAGGATCAGGCTGCGGGCTGCAGGAAAGGGAGGGTTAGGGTAATGGAAGGGGAAGGTTAGGGTTAGAATTAGGGGAAGGGTTGGGGTTAGTTTAGCCACTCACCTTTCAGAGCACCGTGTTCGGTGCTCTGGGGATCGATTGATATGCCTCTTCGAGGCATAAGCAATTGATGTCCCAGCCAGTTAGAAACTGGCTAGGAGAGAACGGCCCTATCGAAATATATCTTTGCGGGGACCCACACACCCTGTGGATACAGTCTCAGACAAAGTTCAAGTTTAAAATTGGTGACACAGATCACCAGTATTACCTACGGTCAAAAGTCTGAAAGTTCTTCTATTTATGGAGACTCGTGTTTTTGGTGCTGTGCAGTGCCGAAAAAAATTCCCATGCTTTCTGCTGAAATTGAAATGAAGAGTTCCCAAATCTTGCTGTAAGAAACAGAGGTAAGTTCCCTTTGTGGATGTGATTGGGTCAATATTTTCTATAATAATTGGCAACAACCTTAAATAAATTAGCAATATTTAACAATGTTAAAACTATAAAAATACAGTGTAAATATAGGGTTAAGCAGTTTTGGCTTTTATTAACTTTTGCGCTATAATTATATAACACCTTTATATTGACTTCTACATCAGTACAGACCCAGGAAACCAGTACAAAGTCATCTGCAGGTTGTGGGCGCTACTACTGTAAAAATGGTACTTAAGTAAGTGCTTGAAATGAGTTACTCCTGGGCTAAACTATGTTGATTGCAGGGGGAGTCAAGTTAATTGTATTCTTTGCATGCAGGGATATATCTTTGAATTGCTTACTGCACACAGATACTGACCAGCTTTACTATCACACTGTTATTTAGACTTGGGATAGGAAACATCACCTCTCTACTCTAATACTAGTTGCAACAGATGAAATATGACTCCCCTGCAATCAACATGGTTTAGCCCAGGAGTAACTCATTTCAAACACTTACTTAAGTCTGGATCCAGCCCATGATAATGTAATCATTACTTACCAGGCTGATGGATACCTGTCTGTCACCTTAGTGTTACTCACCGAGCTCAGCACCAGTCTGGAAACAGAGGTGTCGAGTCTAACCCCAAGCCAGGTATTCACCTGATGGTGGGGGATGCTGTGTTGAGGGAAGGGCTAGGGTAAGGGTAGTTTTAGTGTTTGTGTCAGATTTTTTTCTATAGACGACACTAAGGTCAGTATAATAATACTGTAGACTTCAGTGTTGTCAGTAAATTAACCCTTTTGACTACATTTTTGTAGAAATTTATACACTGTCGACATAGGGCCAGATTTACTAAGCTGCCGGTTTGGAAAAGTGGAGATGTTGCCTATAGCAACCAATCAGATTCTAGCTGACATTCTCTAGTATGTAATAGGGAAGTGAGAGCTAGAATCTGATTGGCTGCTATGGGCAACCTCTTCATTTTTCCAAAGTGCAGCTTAGTAAATCTGGCCCATAAAGTTGCTGAGTGTATGAATGTCGCAAAAATTACTTTATAACTTATATACCACTACAACCACCATAGTATTTAGCCTTAATTTGTACTGAATTCCCTTTTGTCAAAAAAAAATATAAGAAGATAAAAGTAGGTAATTAACAATTTATAATTAAATCAACTCTTAATTCCGTTTTCATATACTGATTGTTCATAAGTTCAGTTAATATAGAGAGAAGTGTTTCCTGCGTATCCTAACTTTCATACAAACTTCAAACATCACATTGCAGGCAACATACCTAATAATAGCATAGATAATGCTCCATCCAGAATAATGTGCTTTATTATTTCATGAAGTACAGAAACATAACAAGTGATTAAATATTCACCATGTGCCTAAAAGTTACCTGTTGTTTCCTGGCTGCTTCTTGTATTCCGAAATTAAGAATCAAACAGCTTATAAGATAAAGGCACTCAGCTCAAAAGGAACATCCATCCCCTATTACAGGGGTGTCAAACTCAAATTCATCGGGGGCCGCATCAGCAGTTTGGTCCCCATCAAAGGGCCGGTTGTATCTGTAGGTCTATGTGTCCACTCTATGTGCCCAGCCATGTGCCCCCTTTTATAGTGCCCAGCCATCTGCCCCCTTTTATAGTGCCCAGCCATCTGCCCCCT
>WWET01009289.1:0-13535 GCA_011038615.1 Limnodynastes dumerilii
ATATATACACATACATACACACACAC
Organism: Limnodynastes dumerilii; assembly: GCA_011038615.1. NCBI lineage: Eukaryota > Metazoa > Chordata > Amphibia > Anura > Limnodynastidae > Limnodynastes > Limnodynastes dumerilii. The sequence goes on from WWET01009289.1 coordinate 27, forward strand.
ACCTCTTTTGTGTGTCTTTTTTTATAGTTTATTAGTAGATAGGGTTTTTGGTTTTTTTTCATATTTGCATGCATGTGTATGCTTGCGATCTCCCCATATATACCCCCCTTTCCTCCCCCCAATAACAGATATTAGGGGGACAAAAAGGGAATTATATGAGAAAACTGCAGGAATTATTACAATATATAATATTTTAACTCTCAGAGCAGAATGAAATACTCCCCTCTGATAGGTAGTAAATATAACTTAGTGCTGGCCCGACATTGTATTGCAGTTTTCTATGGCAATCCATGCTTTGTATATATATTTTACTTACTTTTATGGAATAATGCCTCGTTTTTACATGAAAAAGGGCATCATCGCATGAAAATTAAGTGTTAAGTAAACAGAGCCCTATGTCTCATCTGTGCGTTTCAGAGTGCTAAACTGGCCAAAGATAGCCTTATATGTGTCACAATCACAGTACTACAATGGTGAATGACAGCCTTGTGTGTATCACTGTGCTACACTGGTGTGTGTGTGTGTGTGTGTGTGTGTGTGTGTGTGTGTGTGTGTGTGTGTGTGTGTGTGTGTGTGTGTGTGTGTGTGTGTCAAATTCCTAGATCGGCATTGTGTATATGAATGTCAGTGCTACACTGGGGGAGGGGGGGAATTATAGCCTTGTGTGTGTATGTCCTCATGCTAAACTAAGAGATGTTATCCATCTATGTGCTACAATGGGTAAATTATTTGTTTGTACTATACAGGTGGAACATTGTGTTTGAGTATGTATAAGTATCACAGTGCCTTGGCTAAAGAGTGATAGACTTGTGAGAGCGTAAGTGTTCCAGTACTAGACAGTGGGTGAAATAATAGCATTGTGGGCGTGTGCACACAAGTGTCACAGTGCTACACTAGTGAGATGATAACCTTGTGTGATTATCGCAGAGCTATACTGAGGTGGGTAGCTTTGTGTCCCGAGGTTAAATCAGTATACTGGGAGATAATAGCATTGTGCATGAGTTTTGTGATTCTATACTGGTGGTTGATAAGTAGATTAACCATTTGAGATACTTGAGGATAACACAGTAGAACAATTTGAACATGCTTGGGATAAATATTAGTCTTTCCTAAAACTCAAACTAAACTGTGCGTAAAACAGGATCTAGAGTCAGTATACAATAGTTTACAGTTTTATACTATAGTTAAATAAACACACAATTGAGCGGATTGGATGTGCCACTTTGCTCTTATTCGCAGTCACTTTCTATGCGGATATACTTGTCTGTAAATATCACTGTTCTATACTGGGGGTATGATAACCTTGGACCGGGTCCAGACCCCCACATGCTTTCCGCACGTGCAGGAGTCTGAAAGGGGAGGGGAGTGCACTTTTCCGGACTCACATCCATGCGGAACTGCTGTTTCCCAACCCTTCATTAGCATGCCTTTGGATTAGACATGATAACATAAGTGAAGGGCCAGCCCCTTCATTGGATCTTCTAAGAAGTTACGTTTGCGTAATATCTGGTGCATATATGTGTTGATGTTACTTGTCAGAAGACTTACGCAAGAAACTTGTGTAAGTCCCCTGACTAATTCCTTATTTAGCCCCTTGTGAGCGAGTGTTGCAGTTCTACAATGTATGATGATAGTTGTGTGTGAGTGCTGCAGTTCTATAAGAGATGATAGCCATGTGCAAGAGTGTTGTGGTTCTATACTGAGGGAGGGGGTGAAAATTTATGTGGGAGTGCCACAATTCTATACCAGGGAGGTGATAGATTTGTGTGAAATTGTAACAGTTTTATTCTGGGGGCAATAGATTTGTGTGAAATTTTAACAGTTTTATTCTGGGGGTGATAAATTTGCAAGGAAGTTGCACAGTTCTAGACTGGGGGAATGACAGTGTGTGAGGTTCTAGAATGTGTGTGACTGTACAGAAGGATGAAAGACTTGTGTGTGAATGTTGCAGTGACAGCGAGCTGCTTCTCGGCACTATATGACAGGGGCATGGCGGATAAGTATAGCACTGATGATAGGTTGTCAGAGACACTCCATTGTGCTTGTCTGTCTATCCACAAACTCTGAGTGTGTATTCTAACTAAAGACTTTCAAACCCCATGTTTTACCAAATACAACGCGACATATTTTTAAACAAACATTATACTAGTGATAAAAAGTGCTAAACATACCTCTGTACCCCCTCGGTGTCACCCCAGTGCCACTTCTCTCTCGAGGTTTCTTGTCCAACGTCCGGCCGGTGACGTGATTCACGCATGCGCATCTCGACGGCCACAGCCTGTCGTGTAGTGACGTCAGAGCTATGCGGGAGGGGGTGCTGGGTAAGACTTGTCAGGCAGTGACCAATAATAAATTAGGGGCCGGGTCTATGACCGAAAAATCCCTCGCCTATAGCGGGTTGTTAGAGTGGAAAGTGGGATTAATGTATGGAGTTTATGCGACGGAAACGGTATGTTTTACCATGATGCTATGACTCTGAGTGGTAAAAGTAGAACCGTCGTATTGTCTAATTAGTTATGCCTTACATGTCCTATCCAGGTTATTGTAACAATAGAACATTAGATAATCGTCGAAATATTTATTTAAAAAAATTCTGCTTGCAAAACGTGGTCAGTGCCTTGAGAAGCCAGATCCTATCTAAAGTCTATGACTTGTGTGGATATTTTCTATTAAGTCTGTGATCTAAACTTTTCCGTGATTCAGGCTAGTGAATAATTAAAATAAATGTGATGGATTTTTCTTTAAGTCACATATATCTCCTGATAACTGCCCCATATCTCTGTTGCATCTTAAACTCTGCTGGGCAGGCGAGGGAGGCAGAGCCGATATTTTGGGGCCTGGAGAACATCCTCAGCGACTCACTCCTCTACATGACATCACATGGTAGCGGGGATGCTGCGAAACTGTATTACCAGCGGGCCATTGTGCAGAGAAGGCTACCGCGATACCTGCTTCTGTAGAGCCATGGTAAGTATCTGCTTCGGGACCCGGGACAGTAGTCCCAGGTGTCCCACCCTGAAGGTGGCTCTGGAGGGGAGGCATCCATCTCCCCAAGATCATACAGAGTTACACTGCTATTCTCCTCTGTCCCCATGTAAAGCAGGCAACAGTGCAGAAGTAAACATAGAAGTTGACCTGGCCAGTAGTTAGATCATGGTTGCCTACTTTTGAAAAGTCATTTCAGGGAGAAAATTAAAAAGCATAGGGGCGGTCCCTGCGTCACCGGGGGGAGGTCCCTGTGTCGCCGGGGGTAGTCCCTACGCCGCCGGGGGTAGTCCCTACGCCGCCGGGGGCGATCCCTGCGTTGCCAGGGTTTGTGCATGGGTGTCCTGCAAAGTATCAGCCCCCCCTCAGTATCTTCCATCATGTGCCTCCAGCCCCCCCTCATTATCTCCCATCATGTGCCTCCAACCCCCCCTCAGTATTCCCCATAATGTGTCTGCAGCTCCCCTCAGTATTCTCCACCATGTTTCTCCAGCCTCTCTCCTTGTTACTTACCTTTGTGTCCTCCTCCGCCGCTTTCCTTCCTCCTCCGCGGCGCTCTTCTGACTTCTCACTTGCCGACTCTCCTAGCTCTGCAATGGCTGGCATCTTCTGGCAGGCACATCGGGAACAGCGCGTCGGTGATGTCATCCGGCGCATACGCAAAGCACTTTTAAGGAGAGGTGAATTCTAGGGTTACCATCTTTTCAACAAGAAATTCATGGACACAACCATTCTGGCATAGCATTTATCCACTATCTAGCCATGTCAATTTGTCAGCTTAATACAATAAGTACACAAAAGGAGAAACTTGCTAAATCTGTCACTGGTGTAAGCACTCAATAGAAACTGGAATCTATCTGTGGGAATTGAATGAAAGAAATAAAAGACTTATCAACAGCAGAAGAATGCAGATGTGCAGTGTATATATTACATGCGACAGGTAACGTTTCTGGTCTCGGTTGACGGCACAAATACAAAAAAACAAACAAACAAAAAAATACAATTCACATGACAGCTTGTCAGGGAAGCTAAAAAATTCCACAGCGAGCATAGTATACAGAATGAGAGACTTTCATCTGCCATTTTAAAAATGTCAAACATGCCTAGATCAAGCATGACTTCTGTAAGCAGCAGCAGGCATCACCGACACATGCTTTAAGTGGAAAACCACAAAACATTTAAAATGGATGCTAAAAGAGGACCAATATTCCATTTGACTTCTATGCCTTAGGGTATTCCCATTTAGCTTTCTGAACAAAGACAGCCGTCAATCTCCTGTCAGAGAGGATACATAGGCAAAGTGACTGACGCTTTATTACTAGGAGCATAAGAAAGGTTTGTAATGTACCATAAAACGTAAAAAGCTCTAATGCTCTAGGAAGTACCTTTAGAAAAAATTGGACACTGCCACTATATAACACTATATATGCTAACATTAATGGTTATTACTACTATCGTTTATTTATAAGGCACCACAGAGTGTCTGCTGCGCAGTACAAAATACAACAAAATACAGTACAGACATACAGGGTAGAGATTGACAGCATAGTACATAACACAGTACAGACACACAGGGTAGGGATGGACAGCATAGTACATAATAAAATGAAAGGTTGAGAGGGAGCCACCAGGTGGGGTAGAAGGGTAGCAGAGGGGGACAAGAGGGTATGAAGTGAGGGGGGGAGTTGTGGAGGAGGGAATAAGACTAGGATGGAGGGCCCTGCTCACGTGAGCTAACATACTAAGTAGGAGGGACTTACAGAAGACATAAGGAGGGGGAGGGAAGTGCACTGCTGGTGTGAGCAAATGAGAGGGGGAAGGAAGGAAAAGAAGGGATAGATGTAGGATGCATTGAGGATGTTAAGTGGAGGAGGGGTAGGCTAGCCCGAGCAGGTGCGTTTTGAGTTAGCGCTTGAAGACCTGCAATGTGCGGGAGAGTCTGACTGAAGAAGGGAGGTCATTCCAGTGCAGAGGTGCAGCACAGGTTTTTGTGTTTTTTTTGTGTGTTTTTTTTAACCTTTTAAAGAGTTTTCTGTAAGCTCCAGTTAATTCTGGACCAGAAAGTGTTGGACAGGGATGCCAAGGCCAACCTATGTACACTTTGACATAAAGATTTCACATGTACAATGTTTTAATGTAAAACAGGGTTTTTGGGGGGGGCACCTCTTTATTTAGGAAAGCAGCTTAGATTTCAAAGACTTCTGGTGAAGTTGGGGTGTGCTGCTCCAGGCAGGATTTTGCTCCTTTCCTCCAGCCAGCACAATCTATTAAAACTGGGAACAACAGCTCTACTCAGCATGCACACACCTGTGGCCAGGAGGCAGGCAATGCTTTTAGCTAACCCCCAACAGCCAATTTTTAAGCACCACTAAATATTTGCAACCTGGACTGTAATGGCACAAGCAGATTGGTGGTTGTCGCTGGCTTTTCACAAATCAGAATGTGGGCTTACCTGCATACACTGCTGCTTGATTGGAGCATCCACCAATCAGAGTAAAGAAGCTGTAATTGGCTCAAGAGACTGAGGTGAGTAAATTAAGTGGGCATTGCAATAGATGTAGGGTCTTATTTACAGGTGAGATAGGGATAATAAATCAAAAACCCAAGAGTCATCAGTGATCCTATATTCAATAGAGCTTAGACCTGGAGTCTGATGTTTAATGGGTGTCAGATCTTGTGTCTGATGTTTAATGTGGTCACGTCAAAAGGTCTGATGTTGATTTGGTGTCAGATCTGGGCTTTTCTGGTTTCATTTTATCAGTACTGCAGTCAGATGAGTAACTGGGTGCCCTCTAATGTTTAATAGGTTCAGGTCTGGGGTTTAATGGGTTTCAGATATAGGATCAATTCTAATATAAGGTGGATCAGAACATTTTTGAGTCACCACAATTTGCACTTATGCTGCCTGTATTGTGTATATACAGGTCACTATGAATTTATTTTTATCACTAGACTGTTTCTGTATTGTACATTTAAAAACGTGTGAGGGCAGAAATTGCGCTAATTATACCAAGGCTGCTGGCCTCCACATCCAGGGATTCACCAATAAATCCCAAATGGTAAAGAATAAATAGGATTAGGGAGCTAGCGCCACTGGGACACTTCTGCAATGTTGTCAGTATTGCTAAAAAGGTAAGTATTGTCTGTATGTTAAATAATAAAAAAAAAGTACAATAAATAACTTTTTTAATTATTTAATATAGAGACAATACTTACCTTTTTAGCAATACTGCCAACATTGCAGAAGTGTCCCAGTGGCGCTAGCTCCCTAATCCTATTTATTCTTTACCATTTGGGATTTATTGGTGAATCCCTGGATGTGGAGGCCAGCAGCCTTGGTATAATTAGCTGCCCTTACAAATTTTAAACTTAAAGTAGAGCAGCTGTATCTAAAGGTGGGTACACACTACACTTTCTTCCTAACGATCCAATCTCCAATCCAATTTTTGTAATGACTGGCTCCCACGATTTTTCTGCCGATGCAGAATTCATCTGGCAAATTAAGCTGTCTATAAAACCTGTTTAAACGATTACACGACCAATTAACACGATATTGTTGATCGTGCATGCCTAAACACTTCAACGATATCGTGTGAATCGGTCGTGTAATCGTTTGATTGGAACGATTATTGTTGGAAAAAGTGTAGTGTGTATCCAGCATTAGTCTTTTAAGTGTGAAGTACAAATTCAATTAATTTTGTTAAAAGGTGAGGAAAAGACAATCAAGGCTGGAGCGCATAACATCAGGGATAATCACTCAGATCACGGATGAGAACAATAGAACTATATTATACTGCTTTTAGATTGCCGCCCCAGCAATACGTTTTTCAACCCAGGTAATTGTCGGGGGGATTACCAGTAAAAAATAAAGAAATCTCTAGTAATTCCAGGTCCGACACAGCAATATTCCATGTCGAACCCTTTCACACTGCACAATTGGTTTCCCGTGTCTGTCCCCGCAATCAACTATCATCACAATATAAACTTTCATTGGCTGACCAAATATGATGTAATTAAGGGTACCTAAGTTTCTGCTCACAATGATGATGTCAGTAGTGGGTGGCCATTTTCACTGCATTGCTTTTCATGATGGCAGACGACTCACTTGTGTGTTGCCCAGAAATCATGTTTGTGTGGTTTATGTTGCTGTTTCGTACAGCAAATCAGAGCCTCATGCAGCTTCTGACACTGTAACACTATACAGTGTCATTTGAATTGGAGAAGGGCACAGTTTATGGCAGAGAGGTAGACAACTCAATGCCAATACTTGCGCTGAGAAAAGTCTACATCAGGTCCAGCCTTACCACCTTTACTGTCCGTAGCGCCAGAAACCGTCATGCAGAAGCTTTTTGGGCAACCATGAAAGATTTTGAGGACATCCAGTGGATGGCACACTTTAGCATGTCACATGTGACATTTCAGTATGTGCTGGACTTTGTAATGCCTGTGCTTACAAGAAAGAAGACCAACTTCAGGACACCCATTTCTGCGAGGAGGAGACTAGCTATTGTGGTGTGGTATTCTACCCCCGGTAAATACTGCACCATCTCCTGCATGGTTGGAGTAGGGATCTCTACGGTCTGCATTATTGTGTGAAAAGTCACAGAGGCCTTGGTTGAAGCGCTGTACCATTGCTTCATTTGCTTCCCACATACATGTGTACATACATATATATATATACACACACACACACACGACACCTATTGGTGTAAAATATTATGATGAACTATACAAAAATTCTTCTTAAAGCTTTCTCTTATAGATAGGGAGACATAAAGGGCCGGATCCAGAACTACGTCCGTCTTTCATAGACGGACGTGTTTCACTGTACAATAGCTACTGCGCATGCGTAGTAGCTATTGTACGTAGATTGCGTATATGCGGTCTAAAAGACCGCATATACGCAATCTACGTATCAAATTGATACACAGATTACGTACAATAGCTACTACGCATGCGCAGTAGCTATTGTTCAGTGAATTACGTCCGTCTATGGAAGACGGACGTAGTTCTGGATCCGGCCCAAAGAGAGAAAAAACAAATTGGTGCAGCATGTCTCAAATAAAATGATTTAATACAACCAAATTGAAAACATCATAAAACCAAATAAATCTGTTAAAAATAAAACCACGTCCAAAACAACTCTTATCCCTGCGTACCAGATTCAGATGGATCAGATGTAGCTCAGTCTTCTTTCAGAAGTCGACCCAGGCCTCCGCTTCCTCATGGCAAAACACTGGATTAATCCTGGACTAAGGACCGGTCACAGTATGATTTGAGTGTCGACTTTGGATGCTCACCTCTGACGTGTTTCCAGCCTTAATGAGGCTCTTTCTCAAAGTGGTCCACGCACGCTGAAGCTTCCTTTCATGTTCCAGGCAATGCTGCATACAACGATCATCTTGTTGCATGGCTTGGTCCATTTCAGCTAATTGTTGGAACATGACGTTAGTCATTGCCTTGGTGGCAATTTCCAACTCGCTGAAGCGTTTACTCATTAAAAACTAGAGAAAGAGAAATAGGAAGACATTAGACGAGAAGGAAAAAATGTGTGTATATAATTGTTGTTTTTGAAAAACACTGTGCTTGAGGCTTCCTTCCTCTTATACAACTTCATGCTGTAACAGTAGTGTAACATTTGTCAAATATAATTGGAGGTTTTTAAATGTATTACATCTCCTAAAGAATGCATTATTGAAATAAATGATTGAACAATTTTTGCATGGCCTCAAACATTCCGAACTGCTGGGCTGCCTTTAAAGTTTTGTAAAGAATGAAATATTGGACTTATAATTATTAGAAGAAAAAAAATTTGGAAAAATGGACTGTATTATGGAGAAATGTGCAGCATTTGCAGACTATATTTTTTATATTGCACATCGCACCTTCACACAATATATAAAAATAAAGAATTGAAATTCGCATACAAAAGTGAAAAACTCAGAACTTACTGTTCCCACGCAAGCCAGAGGATGTTGTTGGTTGCTCGTCTGCAGATTTATCATCTGTTTTATTGGTCGGCTCACATGGCATTGCCACATCATTATCGGACATGTCCACAACTTCGGCCTGCTAACTCATGCTGATATCCCCGGCAGCACCTGACCCTTCAAGTGGGTCTTCCAACATGAGTGGAGAAGAACACCGCTTCAACGCTGCTTTAAGACTTCTCCAACTCTGCAGCGGGCAAAGACGAGAGATGAAGCAGTGTTGCCAAACACTTCTTGACATTGGTCAAGAAATGACCATTTAATACGTCCAGAACCACTCCTCCTACTATCCAGCACTTTGGATAACTATTTGTGCAGCAATTTAAATTTATTCACAACCTGCTGCTGTGACTTTTCAATCCTTCTTTCTTTTAGCTTTTCAGCTATATTGTAGTATATATGGGCGTTCTGCACGGTGTCCGTGATTTGCGCGCTCCTCACCACGGATAAAGAGCAGCTCCCGCACGTCCTCATTTCTCCAGTGCGTCGTGCTGAATGCTGGGACAGTGGCAGATTAAAGATGACCTCAATCCCCTGTGGCGTTAAACATCCAATCAGCTTTCTGTGTGACAGACCCGGGTTGATAAACAACCCGGCACCTTTCACATTGCCACCATACTCGGATAGAGGATGGGGAAAACACTTATTTTTTTTGCATGTTGTAACCCCTGCAAGTTAGAATTTGTCAAAAAACTCGGGTTTTTAGCGGCAATGGGAAATGGGTATAACTTTGCATATCAGTGAGTAAAAAACGGAAACTATTTGTGCACTATTGTATATCTTGCCCTACTTGTATGAACATCGGAGCATAAGGGAACCTATTCATTTCTTATTTATATGAGAGATTGACTATATGTTTCGTTTCTTGTTGATCGTTATACAGTTTTTGTTGCTCATTTACAGTATTTTTTGTCTATTTTACAATCGATATAGACACTGCCTATTCCATTATTGCGACCGTTGAAACAATAACATACTTGTACAACTGATCTCTACTTTTATTACCCATTACTGGTTTTGTGATTTATTTATTTTTGTATGATCTATATATGTATGAGTTATAGCTACGCTAGAATATTGTCTTTTGATTGTCTCCTGATGTGATGCACTCAAGCCTCGATTTTCTTTTTCTCACCCTGTAAAAATCACTTAAGCAGCTTTGAGGGCATGAAAGCTAGGTGTCAGGGTTTAGTTTTTTCAGAATTTGAGTAATTAGTGCATTCTTGAATAAAAAGAAGATCTGACCAGTAGAGAAAGAGGGGGATTCTAGATTGTTTTTAAAAGTTACAGGATAAGAGAATAATAGAGTGGGAAAGTAGAAAATAGCAGATACATCCCCTTCATTTGTGCGTTGGAATGAAGACAAGGGGCCAGAGACGGACCTCCAAGCGTTAACTGCATGTACAGAAGAATAGCAGTCCGCATGGAAGAGGGGAGTGAACTCGCTTGTCGCTCCCATTTCTTGTGCAGATTTTAGCATAGTAATGCTGCCTTAAGGCAGAATTAAGCCCCGTGCAGATCAGCGCACCGAACAACTGTTGATCCACATGGAAGCAATTAAACCCACCAACACTGTAAAATGTAAATGCTCCTCCCCGTCCACCTTACAGAATTTTGGCGTGTGGAGGGGATGCACTGCCCTTTCAGGTGGTTCTCTAGGCATACGGAGCTAATTTCCGTGTGCCTAGATATTCATACCATAACTCCAGGGTCCCGTATGCATGCTGCCAAAAACGTATAGACAATGTATGACTTATAGACAATTAAATCTTGCCCAAGCTGCGACAGTCAGAAGTAAAGGCGTTAAGCAGTTTATTAGTTGAGGAGGATGACAATTTCTGTCTGATCTCATCAATCTTGTCCTTAAAGTATATTGCAAGATCTTGGGCACTGCTGGAAGTTGGTGGATTTTGCACAGTGTGTCCGGCTGTGTAAGATGGTTGCTGTTATCCCTTTTTAGAAACATAAAAAGTCATGGTAGATAAGAGCCACAGGGCCCACACAGTTTATTTAAAATTATACTGACCTTAGACTCTATTTACCCTCAAATTAGTTTTAGATTTATTATCATTATATTTATCCCAAGCATGTTTAAACTGTTCTACTGCATTAGCCTAAACCACCTAAGATGGGAGGCTATACCACTTATCTATCACTCTTTCAGTTAAGTAATTTTTCCACACATTTCCTCTGAATCTACCACCCTCCAGTTTATATTCATGCCCTTGTGTTCTACCTCTTTCTTTGAAAAATGCCACACTTCTCTAGCCGGTCACAACCCTTGATATATTTGAAAGCTGCTATCATATCCCCCCTCTCCCTTCTCTGCTCTAAGCTATACATGTTGAGTTCCTCTAGCCTTTCCTGGTATGTTTTGTGACACAGGCCATGGACCATTTTACAGTGAAACCTCGATTATCCGGGCTAATGACTGGCACCCTTCGGCTGGATAATCGAAAAGCACGGATAATTGAAACAGTATTGAATACAGTACAGTGAATGCTAGTACAAGTGCAGGGCAGTGCTATGAGTGGGTCCAGGGTTGTTGTAATGGCCAAATTGCAGGTAGATGGCTGTGCAAACGGAGGAGCTCCTTCACTGTGCTTCCATTCTCCTCGGCATCCAGGACACGCCCCCCATTTTACAGGCATGTCTGCTGAGCTCAGCAGCACGGATAATCCAATTGCTGGTTAATCGAGTCACGTAGTTGTTTTTTGCACAGTTTCTAATGTATTTATGTCTTTCTGGAGATATGGCCTAACACAGTGAGGGTGTACCAACGATCTATAAAGGGGCATCACTACTTCTCTCTTTCTTCTACCAATTCCTCTCTCTATGCAACCAAGCATCTGACTTGCCTTACTCATTGCTTTGTTACTTATTTTAAATGTGCTTTTACGCAAACGTATTATTAATACTGTGTAGAACCAGACATTCAAGGCCAAGACATGCTGATTTAGTAGCTTGGTAGGAGCAAAGGGTACACGATACTAACATTATGCAATGCTAGTTTATCATGCACATATATATATATAATGTAGAAATTAAGTAGTAACAATTAACTTGCTTAAAACATGATTATAACCTAATAAGGAAGGGAGTTCTGACTCTGTTGTTGGCGTATATAGCTCATAGTACAAGGTCAGTTCCCCAGCCTCGCCCTCCGGGATTGACTCTAGAAGTGCCTGCTGATCTTTCCAGCTCTACAACAGTCGGGAACATAAGTGGTGTCAGAAGTAGTATAGTATTACCAGCATATTTTAGAAGTTGAAAATAAGCAGAACATTTAAAGAGAACATTTACAGCTTTTAATAATAATGAAGGAGAAAAACTGGATGGCTAAAACCCAACCAATTGGTTTGCAGAATGGAACAGGTGCATAGCAGCCAAGATCTGATTCCGAAAATGGAGCCTTCATTAGTAATGATCGAGTAGAAGTGCTCATCAATGTCTTGCATGATAACCGCAGTCATGGCAAAATTAGTTGAGCATGTTGTTAACATTTTTATTTGTTTTACAACTTTAATTTAAAAAATGTTTCCTACAACAAGCAGCCCTCTGGACTCAACACCACCTCTGTTTTTTTCAACCCCTCATTTCAATTCCCCTGCCCAACAATAGGCCCCTTCCCCCTGAAGAAGCATAGAAATTGATCCCTGGAGCACCGAACATGGTGATCTGAAAGGTAAGTAATCTATCCCTAACCCTCCCTTCCCCACAGCCTGACATTAATCCACCCTTCCCCGCAGCCTAGCCCGAAGTCTCCTGAACCTAACACCCCCCCCTTCCATGGCCTTAACCTAACCCTCCCTTCCCCGGAGCCTACCCCTAACCCTCCCCTAAGCCTAAAAGTCCCTGTAGAGGTTTGCTCACCTCTCCGGTGGCGATTCTAAAAAGGAATGGGTGGGTATGCCGATCGCATACCCACCCCTTCATAAAAAAAAATAAACTTTTGTCTGTCTCTGCTTTGCAATGACAGCTATTGGTGAGGGGACTCCCACCGCCCCACTACAGGCCTCTTCCCCTGCCCCAGGAAAGGCCCCTTCCCCAGCACAGCAACAGGCCCCTTCCCCAGCACAACAGCAGGCACCTTCACACACCCCACCCACTCCACAAGCAACATCAACACCACAAGGCCAACAATTTTATACACCCCAACATGACGACAACATTTCACATTCCACTTCATCAACAGTACACTTGACACCAATACAACATACACAGCACACAACCCCACACTAATGTCTTTACGCTACCATCCTTATTTAAAAACCCTCACAAATGACACAAAAACAAACATATACCCCACACCCACAACAAGTACCATTTCTCACACAAACACAATTCCAAATACAATTATATCAACCACTGTACTCCACCCACTCCAAACATCAGCCATATTCCAGCAAATCCCATCAACAGCAATACCCCAGCCACCTCCAACAACAACTATATCTCAGCCACCCCCAACATCAGCCGTAGCCCAGCCACCCCTAACAACAGCAATCCCCAGCCACCCCCAACAACAGCCACA